>VXBS01004845.1:585780-602527 GCA_013400255.1 Sitta europaea
TTCTTTTCTAGGCTGCTATGTGGAAACCTCCCCCCCAGTCCTTTAATTTTTTTTTTTTTTTTTTTAATAACAGGAAAAAAATCCTATGAGAAATAATAAGATTTGCTTGGAAAAATCGGCAGGTAGATCACCCTCAGAAATAAATTCCAGCCTTTCCTATTCAAAACATGTTTTTTTTTTAATTGAGACGACGTGGGGAGGAATGAGGATAATAAAGTAACTCGGTTCCTCCTCCCCTCCTCCCCACGCACTTTCAATGAGGAACCGAAGTGCACTTCCCTGCCACCGGTCTCTGCTCGCCCAATTTCTCCGGAGTGGCTCAGTGCACCGAGCCGGCTGGCGAAGGACAGCCCATCTTCGTTTGTCCTGGAGATGGGAACGGAGAGGAAGCAAATACCAGGAAAGAAATAAATAGCAAGGAAAAGAGGAAAAAAAAAAAAAAAAAAGAGTCAGAACAGTACAAAAACCACCAGCTTATTGGAAGGCACTTGTTAGCAACGGGAGGTGATGGTGCAGTAGCTACACCCCGGGCACTCTCCGAGCTTCCAGACCTTCCACCCGGGAGCTGTCTGGAAACGATCACAGCCGGCTCACAGCTAATAATGCCCTTCGCAGAGGTTTGGTCTGCAGTGCTCGCAGAAAATGCAACTTTTGCCCCATTGGTTAGCTAGGTGAATTAGCACACACTGCAACTGAACAGTACTTGACCTTTGCCTTTATGTTTGCTCAAATGTTTGCCTAAAACACAATCACCCTTGACAAGAGAGCATGCTACCGTGTGACACTGCCTATTCAATAGATAGATGTTCCCTGCCACACACAACCCAGTTCAGCATTTTAAATAGCTTAGGTATTTGTAAAAGCCGTATAAATTAATGTCTGATGATTGCTAGTAGCTGGTTAAAGAGCCGACTATTTAACATGTAAAATAAGAGTCGGCTTAAAAAACGCAAACCAAACCCGACCAAAGGATCGGCTGTACAGGGATATAAGGTCAGAAATGCGAACTTGTGGTCAGGGTGATCAACAGATTCTTAATCTGCCCAATTCACAGCGTGGCTTTGTCGAGCAACACTAGCAGCTGGGGTTTGGGACTGACTGTGGCAAACGCATCATGGCAGACATCCTCCCAACCCAGGCAGTGTCCCGACACCGCTGATGGCAGAGACGTGAGGGCAGAGGTGCAACCGCGCACCTGAGAAATTCATAAGTGACACAGGCGAAAGGCTGAAGGCAGGCAGGTTATCCTGATGTAAATCTGACCTACCCTCCTTCTCACAAGCATCTCCCGTTGAAATTGGGCAAACATCAAAAACTTTAGGGGAACAAACAAAAGTTGCCATTTGGCGGGAGTGTTTTGTGCCTGAATTTGATCGCTGAAGCCTGGAGTCCAAGGCGTCACCCTGAAGCCTGCTCGGAAAGCACGGTGGAGCCGGTTGCCGGGCTGGTGCCGGGCGGCTCTGGGTGGCTCCGGGCGGGCAGGGACTGCGCCCTCCGCGTCCGAGGCGGCCACAGACGGGACGGGACGGGCGGCGGAGAGGGGCACGGAGCAGAAAAGAGACACCTTTCATAAATACAATCACCCTTCATATTTATGAGGCAGAGCATCATTCATTAATATAATGACACCTGTGTGCGGCTTTTGTTTCAAAGGATACTTTATTATTTGGAAAAGTTATAAAGCGGTTCTCTGGAACAGAATATTTATAACAAATGTAGTTTCTGATGTAAGCGGATACCTGCACATCTTGCTAGTACTTCCAGTCGATAAAATACCGCGCAGCCTAACAGGAAAAGTACAAGTGATATTGCAAACAGTTGCTCTGCTTTGATTTACCTTTACTGCCTTCATCTGGAGACTTTTATTTATTTTTTTTTTATGATCAATTTTTTACTGTCTTTCAATTTTGGGAAACAGCACTTCCCCTCCTTCTCTCTCTCTCTGCATTTTATTTTCACGTCACGATTTAGTCCGGAGCACTTTGAAAAAATTGATTCATGTTTATAGGAACATCTTTCTTCAGATCTAACGTTAACTTGGCATTAAACCCAAACAGATAGGCTGAAACCAGCAACCTAGCTTAGCCAAAACAGTTGTTGCAGAAGCGGGATTGAATGGCACCGAGTGAGACATTTAGCTATTACTCGTTGCCAGTTAGGCAGAGAATTTATTTCTATAAATCATTGGAAATTTTTAAATCGACAATTATATTATCTCGTTTACAACTATGCAGAAAATGATGTTTAGAAAAATAGCAATCGGACGTCACAAATAAGATATTTGCAATTGAAAGGAATCCCAATCTAATTTCTTTGGAGGCTGTTTGCTCCCCGATGAGTGTGTTTCCCACCCCACGGACGCGCGTGGGGGGCGTGCCCGGCCCTGCACCCCCCGGCTGGCGCCGGAGCCGAGCTGACGGCAAAGGTNAGGTCAGCGCCCGCCGCGCCCCCGCCGCTCCCGGGGGTGCGCAGCCCCGGCTCGGCACTCCTCGGCTGGCTCCGCTCTGCCTCCTGACAGCGCCAAACCTGACCCGGTGCAAACAGCCTTCCCCACAGGCTGAAATGATACCTTGGATTATTTGCCTGTGTGGCTGGGTTTTGATGCGGACACATGTTTACTTAAGCTTGTAAGTCACGAGTGACCTAGAATAACATGGCGCGTACCCCTAGAGGCAAAACAACCGAAGTGAACTTTCAGGCCAGATGATCTCCAAAGCGGAGCTGCGCGGAGATCGCCGGGGCTCGTTCCTGCAGGGAGGACAGGGACCAGAGCCGCGGGCACGGGCTGTGCGGGGCTGCACCCACGCACGACCGCACATGCCAGGCACCGCCTCGGCTTGCGGCCAGGGAACTCGTTGGGAAACTTCGCCTGAAAGAAACGGGAATTGAGGGAGCACTCGAATGAAATGGGCATCGACACCGGGAGAGTTTTTAGAGTGTTTAGGAGTGTTCTCCTTGGTTTTGCTGGGATTTAGAGTCCTTTGGAAGGAGAAATCATCGGTTAAAGGAGAGACAGATAATTCTGCGCAGGCACTGTCAATAACGATTTCAAAACAAAACCATATTTTAAAAAGGGAACAATCTCTGTATCGGAATTAAATATTAATAGTCCCTTAGATATAGAAAAGGAAGGGTGTCTATTTTTTTCCTAGTGTAAAGAAAAAATAATTTCGTGTGTTATAACCTCTATTTTAAATAAGGGCTTGATGTGTTCCCGAAGAGATTGTTGTTTTCGGCTAAATTTGGTCGGGTGCCTTTTTATGTTTATTAGCTTTTTCTGTGGGAAAGGTAATTCTTTAAGCACATGGTGAAAAGTTTGTGGGTTTGGGGGTGTTTTTTGTTGTTTTCTTTTTCCTGCTAGCAGTTCAATTCCGGTGAGAAATTCTTCTCCTTTTGCGCAGTAAAGCGCTCTTCCAGACAAGAGGGCACAGCTCAGAATCATCGCCTGTTTCAGGAATACCCACATGGCTTGCTTTGCCTTTATATCTTTAATTTCCAAAGGATGAGTTTTGTTGGCAGGAAGATCAAGAAAGTGTCTCTCTTCTATATTTGCTATGCTGTGCAGGTATCTGTAATTAGAATAAGACACCCAGCACAATGAGCAGCTATTGTATGAGAGTTTGAAGCACGACAGTTCTTCTTCTGGTTCAGAATCGCTGCCTACAGTTATTCTCCGATTTCCGATGCCTATTATGTATACAATCGAGCCTCTAATTACCTGCTGATTTCTTTGTAGTTGTTAAAGAGAGTTTCTAGGGCTCGGGCAATATTGTCCAGTCGTTATGTCTCCAGAAGCTGTCATGAAAGCTTGAATATATTCTGTACAGTCTGCAAGTAATCAATGAAATTTNCCACTCCGCTCAAGCCAGCGCGGAGACACCGCCTCCCCGCGCCCTCGACTGTCCTCGGGGCCGTGCGTGCCCCTCCGTGGATCCCCACTCCATGGTCAGGCTGCTGCTTCCCCAAGACACCTCCCCGTTTACCCCCCGCCCCCGCCTTCCAGGGCCGCTGCAGCCCGGAGGGGCCCGGGGCTTCCCGCGGAGATGCTGTCACCCATCTCGGGGTGGGTGCACTTTCACCGTCCCCCGCAAAGCAGTCCCAAGCGTGTCTGTTTGTTTGGGGGGGAAAGCGAGCTGCTCCAGGCATCGCGCTGCTTTCCTGAACACCGACCCACTGTGGCTTTTTTTCAAACTCTGTTATTAAAGCAACATTTAGGGAGTGTGCATATTTGTACAGTTAAAAGGCATGGCTGATGCATCTCAGCTCAGAAGGTCGGCTGAAGGTAGCAGCCCCCCGCCCTAAAAGGTGGGGGAGGAGGGAAAAGCGAGGGACCTGAAGTTTGACTGAAGCGTTCCTAAAAAAAATAAAACAACAACAAAAAAAGGGAGAGAGAGGTAGGAGAAAGGCACTTGCAGGCCGACACAATGGTGAATATGCCCTGACCCAACAATTAATATTGGGAAGAGAATGTGACCAGATAGGGTGGGAAGTTGATTCCCCGGAGTGGGTGTGCGGGACAGGAGGAGGGAAGGGGAAATCTTGAGCCCCAGGCCTGCCACATATTCTAGGGGTTATCTTTCAGGGAAGTGAAACACAGCCCTGTCCCATCCCTTTTCTGTAAGGCCCAGGTACTGCCTGCAAGGGGATGGCGCGGGTGTGGATTGTGTGGAGGTGTCCCCAGGTCCTCCCAGCACCACACAAACCCACCACCTCAGCGATCATTGTTATGAGAGACACTTCTGNCCCAGCACCCCTTACAGGGGTGGCTTTGGAAGGAAAATGAGTGACAGACCGTAGTTTCATACGGTAGCGAGAACTGGGTGGGAATTCCCCGCGGGAGCGGCGGGGCTGGTGCGAGCCCGGCGGGCGGGGGNCCCGCAAAGCCGTCCCAAGCGTGTCTGTTTGTTTGGGGGGGAAAGCGAGCTGCTCCAGGCATCGCGCTGCTTTCCTGAACACCGACCCACTGTGGCTTTTTTTCAAACTCTGTTATTAAAGCAACATTTAGGGAGTGTGCATATTTGTACAGTTAAAAGGCATGGCTGATGCATCTCAGCTCAGAAGGTCGGCTGAAGGTAGCAGCCCCCCGCCCTAAAAGGTGGGGGAGGAGGGAAAAGCGAGGGACCTGAAGTTTGACTGAAGCGTTCCTAAAAAAAATAAAACAACAACAAAAAAAGGGAGAGAGAGGTAGGAGAAAGGCACTTGCAGGCCGACACAATGGTGAATATGCCCTGACCCAACAATTAATATTGGGAAGAGAATGTGACCAGATAGGGTGGGAAGTTGATTCCCCGGAGTGGGTGTGCGGGACAGGAGGAGGGAAGGGGAAATCTTGAGCCCCAGGCCTGCCACATATTCTAGGGGTTATCTTTCAGGGAAGTGAAACACAGCCCTGTCCCATCCCTTTTCTGTAAGGCCCAGGTACTGCCTGCAAGGGGATGGCGCGGGTGTGGATTGTGTGGAGGTGTCCCCAGGTCCTCCCAGCACCACACAAACCCACCACCTCAGCGATCATTGTTATGAGAGACACTTCTGGGATTTCTGGGCACTGACTGTGAGGAATGGGTACACTCCAGATGGTAAAGAGACCTTTGGGCACTGAGGGGAGGACTTTTATCGGCATGGCATGGGGTCTGGGATCAAATGCCCAATGCAGGTTGTAGGCAATAGCTAGGAGGTAAAGGTTAGGTGATGCCAAGGCGATGCAGCAGTGGAGATTTGGCTCTCTCCTTGTATTGGATGGTGCACTCAGAACATCCCAGTATTGATCTACAGCTAGACTTGAAATTGCCATAGCACATTGCTGGGACATACAATGCTCTAACACCCATGCGCTCACCCGTGACTCTGCCCTGCTGGAAAAAGGCTGTATCACCCTGTGTCATGTCTGTCTGACGTAATTGCTGAAGTGAGGTCCCTGAGCCCCAGGAAGCCATCCAACTCCCAGTCCCTGCTTACAGCCCTCCAGTGATGGGTGTATCTGCCTTCTTTTTGCAGTCCACAGCAAATGTTTCTCAGCAGCATAGACCCAGACAAGTGGTCTGATGCCCTTGTCTAATTAATTGACTTCAACTAGGCATTTTGAAGCTGGTGATTTATTTTCAAAAATAAGTAAGAAAGAGTAGCAAGAGAGGGAATAAGCTTTCACCAAGGATTTCATAGTTTTGTGACAAACCTCCTTCTAATTTCTACTCTCTTCCCAACCTACCATATTCTCTTCCCCAGAAACTGATTCCTTCAGAGTAGGAAACCAGCCTGTGATGGAGTTAATCAGTGAATCTTGCAGGAACACGTTTTAGCCAGGGCACCAAAGCCTGTGAAACCAACACAGCACAGAGCAGTCATTTCTGCTATTTCCTCTGCTGGCATTTTAATGAAAAGGAAGTAGCTGTAATGCAATCCTTTTGGAGAAATCAACACTTCCTGCTGTTCGAAGCAAGGCAAGGAGCTGAGCTGGGTTCAGATCATGAGGGTTAATTCCAGGAGGGTTACAGGCATGAAGTCACATGTGAACTTAACAAGCCAGCCACTTGTCCTCCTGGAAAGAACCAAAACTAGCTCTAGTTCATCTAGGATTATTTACAGCCTGTCCTACACATGTGACAATTACTGTTGCCACTTACAAACAAAGAAGTCAAATGCACACTGGCATATTTGCATGGAGACTCCAGTTCTTTTTCCAACATTTCAGCATCTCATGGTCTCACACAGTCCAGAATTGTCTGACTTTTTAGAAAAGGGTGTTAGTCTCACATTCGTGGCTCTAACATTTACACAAGACCATGACTTGGGAAACAGTATAATTCTGCATCGTTTGTTGAAATGTAGTGTGATGGGCATGCTTTTCATCGTACACATCTGTTTTTAACATCATCAATAATTAGTAGGCTTGGGTAATCTTCTCTGGGCCCTAAGCAATGGTCATTGTCACCCCAGTGGTGCCCTGGCCCAGCAGGAGGGAAGGCCCCAACCTGTAGGAGAGTCTCAGGGCCAAGGCTGAGGAGTGGGGGATACCCAGGCTGGGCAGCACTCGTGCTTATTCCTGGCTGCTTTGGGGAGGAGGAGGGGGCAAGGAGGGGGGCCTTTGGCACACGCCATGCCCAGGGTCATCAGGACTGCAGAGAGCCCAACACATGAATAAACTACCCTCCTTCCCTGCCCCTGAAATTCTCAGGCACAAAAGTAGACCCAAATTATAAAAGCCTGTTCAGTGCATCAGCAACAACAACAACAAAAAAAAGCCCCCTATTCTCCCCTGACTTTGTTCTTTTGATTTTTTATAGATCAAAGGCAGGATAGAGAAAAAAAAATTGGCAGGCAAAGATAGACATTGTTCTAGTGACAAGATGAGGGTCCCGAAAGGAGAATGCTTGCTCCATCGGAAGTGGCTGCGTGGCAAAGGGAGAAACCTCACTTTTCAAGCCCCTTTGCGAGGCATTGTCTTTGGGGCTGGCGCTGCTGCCATACAGTAGGGTCCCCATGGCAACGCAACCTGCTGCTGCTGCTGCTGCCCCTCTTCCAGAGTTGAAGGCACTGAAAGGCAGCTGAAGTGACTGGGCTTAAAGAGCAACAGAATAAACAATATTTTGATTCATTGGGAGAAGAGAGAGAGGCTCCCCCCCCCACCTCCCCGCCCCCCCACCCATGAATGCTGGCATTGTCCATGCTTTTCTGAATCTGATTTACCATATCATAACCCCTAGGAAGAAGAAAACATCAATATCCCGAAGGAATGGAGATGTTTCTATGGAAAACCTAGGAATTTTAGTCCATAACAGATCTGGTGTAAAAATCAAAGAGATCAAAGGCGGCGCTCCCAGGAGTATAGATGCGTCTCTGAATTAAAGATGGACGATGCAGACTACAAAGTACTTTTTTTCCACCCTTCTTTATTCAGGCCTCTGTTTCCATTTCAAGGGAGGCGCTGTCCCAACATCATATCTGAGCCCAGACAGTCATCGCAAACAATGCTCGCGAAGGGGGAGAAACGCTAAAGAAAGCAAATCATAACAACCATCCGGCCTGGCAGGATTGTTTCCATTACAAACCCGAGTGCAACAATTAATTACGAAATTGAGAAAAAAAAAAAAAAGAAAAAAAGAAGGAAGGCGAGGCTCAATCGAAGTGATTAATATAGATGGCAAAGGCTGCGGGGAGTGGTGTTCGGGGCTCTGTGGTTTGGGGGGCAGGTTGGCTGCTCTCCGCCACTCCCTGCATCCCAGCATCCCAGGCCGGCGGATCCCAGCTCTCGGCCCCTCCCGGCCGGCTGTCCTGGCCGCAGCGGGCCGGCCCCGACCCCCGCGCCTTTCCCTGCGCGGCCGGGAGCTCTGCCTAGGGCAGGGTGCGCTCGGGATCCGTGGGCAGCTCCCAGGGTGGCTCCGGGGCTTCTCAGGTTGGCACCAGTCCGCCGCGTGCAGCGAAGAAAGCAAAGACACATTTAAAACGTGACGGGGACAGTCAGTTCGCCTCTTTACCAGCAGACACTTCATGACACGCGGCCCGATCCTCTGTGCCAGCCGGAGCGACGCCGGCGACACGGCTGTGCCCTTGGGGTGCGGGTACTCATCTCCCTGCGCAGCCATGCCTTCGGAAAGGTGAAGTTTCTCCACGCAAACACCCCTGGCCCTTTTTCCCGGAGGCTGGGAAGCGTGGCGGGAGAAACGCGTTGTTTAGAGCCCAAGAAGATGAATATTAGCGAAGTCAATTAAGTTGTTTGGAAACACACGCAGGAAAAAAAAACCGCTGGGACTACTGTTATGAAGAAAGCCAATTAAAATGGTTTGATAAGCATATGTATTAGCAACAAGTGTAGCACAGAGGTCAGAAACAACACTAAGTAAACAGAGTTGACAGAAGAGTGAATCTTTTGTGGCGGGTGCGCAGCTGTCCGGCCTCCCTTTGTCCGGGAGGAGGCTGGGTGCACGCTCCCTGCTGCCCTCTCCCCAACTCAATGCACAAAAACAGATTGGGATGTTCTGCATGCATAGGCAACATTGCAGCTCCAGTCCTCCCTTTTCTGTTCCTTCTTTAGGAGACAGGGCTCTCCAGACATTTTTTCCTGACAGTAACAAAGAGGGGCTGTAAAACAGTTCAGAATAGGAGGAGAGAAAGAAGAGAAAGGAGTCCCCGAGGGGGAAAAAAAAGCGCCGTGTCACGGGACAAAAGAATAGGAAGTTGAAAATAGAAATAAAACTGAAAGCAAGAATTATCTTGTTAAACAGAGGTGGGATTTTTTTTTCCAGAGTCGTCTTTGTGAAAGTTTTTAAGTGTCACGACGTGGAACAAGTATGTAAGTCCTCACACATACTTCAGTCAAAGATTCATGAGCTTCCGAGAGCCTTGATGGCTTATTTATGTGTCAGCAAATTCTGCAGCTTAAATACGTTTGAAAAAACAGGTCTGGGGTTAGTTGGAGTCCCGCAGACACGGCTTTAAATATGCGGGGCGGGCAGGGGATTCCGCCCAGGCCAGAGAAAGGAAATGAAAAGATCAAGAAGCAACGAGCCGGGTTCTTTTTATTCAAAGTCTGGAAAATAAACACAGGCCAGGTTGTTTTCTGCCTAGCCCTGCTCACACAGGGACTGAGGTGAACGCGTCAGGATGGTGTTGGGAACACCTCGTTCAGTAACAGAACACACTTTTCCTGGCAGGGCAGCTGAGGAGCCAGGGCTGAGCTGTCCCGGCCGTGGGAGTCGGGCTGTGTCACGGGGCTGTTGTCCAGGTAATTTTCTCCCTTGGGTGATCAGATATCATTTTCTCCTGCCACCGCTTCCCCAGGAAAGGATGCACTTTTAGGGAATGACGTCTCAGTTCTTAGCCAAAGCCTCAGCATCACCACCTTGAACCCATCTTTAGTTTTGCACTTGTCTTTCTTGATTTAATGTCGCCGGAGGAAAAAATTAGTTAAAAAGGATCCGTCGTTGCGGCGGAAACGATGCCAAGCCGGGATCGGCAATGAAGTCCCAAGAGCCCACACACCTCCCTGACTCTGCTCATCCTGTATGTCCAATATGGAGCCTTGCACGCCTTTCCCGAGAAACCTTCTCGGAGACAGCTTTTGTTAAACCAGAGCTGACAGGGAAACCTCAGGAGAAGCATTGCAACTTGGTTCCCAGGGACAACACGTGTTGCCCAATGTTTCCCAAATTGTCCGAAATACAGGGAGCTTATCTGCGGAGAGTGTCTTTTGCAGTCCCCTGAGAAAGTGATAGCTCTTGTGCGCTTTTGATCCTGGTCTCTGGTTTAGTCAAGTTTTGGTTAGAATAAGACAAATGCGAAAGTCTAAATTTTATTACTTTGGGATTTGAATATTAATCTTCGGTCTGGGCACAAGAACACAACAACCCACTGCAAATCAGAGAGACAAAATCATTATAGCTTGTCATTTGGGTCGTTGTTCTGTCTTTGAAGCAGAGTCCAAGAGTAAACTTTTCTGGTGAATCGAAGTCGTTAAATTTTAGTGCAGATAAATTATGGTTCAGCTTCTAAAATGGTGCAAATGTTTAATAAAAATCATCTCATCTGTGGCCTTTTAGAATCGCCTTGTTTCACCACCGAAAATTCAATTTGAGGCATCTCACCCTTTTCTAAATGTCGTCTTCCCAGCAAACTCCACTTATTAACATTATCAATTTTTTCTTCCAAGTCCGTCAGTGTCATGATTTAAGGAGACACTTTGTCTTAAAGATTTCACAATCGGAAAAAGCCGACTCGACTCACACCGCTGCGTGATTTCGGAAGCGTGGACAAATAGCCCCGCGGGCGTGTGTATCGCGCTAAAAGCCCTTTGAAGTGATACGCGGTGCCCAGACCCACCGGCCCGGCCGGCTGCGGCAGCGGGTGGGCGCAGGACCAGGGGCGAGNCGCTCCCACCGTGCCCTAGGGGATCCCCGCCCACCCGAGCCCGGAGCGCTCTGCTCCCCCCCGGGTCCGGTCCCACCCGTGCCCACGTTCCTCCTGAGCCCGCCCGGGCCGGGTCCAGGCACCTTCCCGCTCCCCCTGCTCGCCCGCGGTAGCCGCAGCGCTGGGGCGGGTAGTGCGCACATCGACATGAACTTCAGTGAAACCAGATGCCAGGGTCTAAATTAATACTAGTGTTTTGCAGATTCTATAACCATTAAAGCATCGGATTAATTAAGTTCTGCGGCTTTCTTTAAGTCAAATGCTTTCGCTTTATTCCCATCAATGGGAGGCGGGTCAGCTCACTCGGGCACAATGATCAGATACTTTCCAGAAGTTTATCTGTACGTCAGAACACGTTCTGAACCGATTCCAGGAGCACTTCGCTTCTCATCCGTGAAGCCTGCAAGCTTTGGAGAGTATAAATAGCGCGGACTAGACTGTATTTGCAGCAGGGCAGACCCTAGCCCTCCCAAACTGGCCATTTGAAGGAGGGTTTGGATTTTATTTTTAGAGGCTCTTTCCCATAACCCCGCCCCATCACAGCTAGGTAAAGTCAAGAGGCAAGATCTAAATTACAAATGTTTTAATGGGAGAGGGGTTGACTGGGGACCTCTCTCGTTCATCCCCTTGTAAACAAAGATTAAAAACTTTCCTAGAACACGGGAAAACCCTAAAACCCCGATGACCTCACAATTCACCCTGCACATTAAAACAGCGTCTGCACGGCTCCCTGCCTGAGAAGAAAAAGCAATAGACTTCAGCGGAAATTGAAACAAGGACATTTCTGCTAAGAACGGACTTGGTCTGGTGTATCCTTTGGATCAGATCGAGATAACTGGGTTTGATTTTGCTTGGCTTTACAGGGTACACGGGAAAGAGAAAACCGCACCAAAGTGGGGCCCAGGGTTTCAGAAGTGAGCAGCTGATCTGCTCTTCTCTCCGTGCCGGGGCGGTGCCTTAGGCTAAGCAGAAAGGGCAGGTACAGCTGAGCCTGCTCCGGGGTTTTGCAGCACATGGCAACACCGGAGGAGGAGGTCTCTGAACGGGCTGCGGATCTCTCTGTTAAGAGGCGCACTCACCACCCCCGGCTCCCGGAGCCGCGAGTGGAGCCCGTGTCCCGACCCGCTTGCCGCTCTGCTTCAGGGACTGACTGTCCTCCTGCGCGGGCTCCTCCAGCTCTGGCCGCTGGCTCACCCTGACACAGCCACCCCACCTGGCACGGGGCATCTGGCCGGGAGATTTCCTCCTCTTGCACAGTGGCACTGCCAGGGGAGAACAAAACAGTGAACTGCCAGAGCCCTGTAGGGGACACAGCCGCAGGTCAATAGACAGGCGAGAGGCACGGGTGGGGTTTCTCTGGCTACTGTGGGTCGCAAGAAGTGGGGCGCCCTTCTCAGCAAACTTCCAGGGAAACCACGGCAGCAGGGAGAAGCTTGCTGTGTAGGACTCCTCAGTACTGAATAGCTGCATGCAGCTTCCTTTGAGCAGCAGGAATGAACGTGCAGCCATTTAGTCTGTATTTCTCCCGTGTTTAATCCCACGATTAACCCCGCGAGCCTTCCCTCGCGCGTTCTCATTCAGTTAATAAAAGAAAAAGAGAAAATAACTGTGCCAGAGGCCTTTGGAAAGCTGAGCGCATCCCAGGGCTGGTACCAGGCTCAGCTTTCCGCTGCTCGCCAGGGGCCGGCCTTCCGCGCCACCCCGACATGATGTTTATCGCGACACAGACTGGCCCCACCAGAGCCGCACCCGCCTGCGGGTCCAGGGTGGGAGGCCGAGGACAGCTCCGGTCCAGAGCAGTTCCTCCGACATCCTCGAAACTTTTGGAAAGGTTTTCTGACTTCACATGGCCAGAGCAGGGGCTTGGGCTCGGCCGAGCTCACCAAGACCTTCTCAGTAGTGCAAATATTTTATTCTTGTGAAAAAGACCCAAAATCAAAACCCCAAAGCAACCCCGGCCGGGATAAGTCCCCGCGGAGTTTGCTGACCCCATCCAGTCCCTCCCCGCCACTACATCCCCCCACTCAGGGACATCGCTGAGCTCCGATGACAAAGGAAAAATTACTTCATTGCCAAGAGCCACATATATAGCCGCAAAGTGCTGTAAATATTTTCATTACACTAAAAAAGTAACTCGATTAAAGGATACAGTTTATTGGAATAATGCGAGTGCATTTCAAAGAACTCAAATACACAGAGTTATTCAATATTCAGACACTCGAGGCTACAAAGCGAGGTGCAAACAAAGCCTTTTGCAGCAGAATAGCAGTAATGTGCGGCACCTGAAGTAAGTCACTGCTGGGGAGCTGTGTCAGACACTACTAATTAACCTACTTTTCAACCGTGTTGATGTCAACTTTTTGCAAACGAGGAGAGACGCGCTCTTCCTCGGAAGATGGCCCGAGCCCATGGCGGTCCTTCGGCGTGCCCCCCACCCCCTGGGCCCTCCCCCGTTCTGTGGGATTGAGCAGCATCAGTCGGACCACGCTGCGTGGTGTTGGATTTGTGACTGTGCGGCGTTTGGAGCCCGCGGGGCAGCTCCGGGTACAATCACTCTTTCCCCAGTAATGACCCTCTGCCTCCTCGGCGTCTCAGGGCTGTGGGCGGCCATGGACAGCCTCCCTACCTCGGACTTCCAGTAAAGAAGTCGTTCTCCGCGTGGGAAAGCAGCTCTTCGCTAGGGGGATGTAACAGGCTGCTCTTTTACTGTAACAAACTCGGAGCAGGAAGGTAGAATTAAATTGGCCTCTACACACCCATGGGCTCATCTGAGGGATGCTTTAGTTCAGAAATGTGAAAAAACTCCAAAATAGCGCTTAAAGTATTCCCCACAATCCTCTACATTTCTCATACAGCCGCAAATATAAAAGGAAGATCCAGTCTTTCTCTCTCCCATCTCTTTCCTAAAGCACCAACAAAACTACTCTCCCTCAGCTCTGAATATACATAGCCCTTTAACTAGGTACAGATGTGTCAATTTTTATCACCTGTGGATCTGAACCATGGCTATATATATATATGAGAGAGCACTACTCGTTGTTTTATTTTTCTTTTCTTCTCTTCTTCTTCTCTTCTTTCTTTTTCTCTTCACGTCTTCTTGTCTTTTTCTTCTTTTTTTCCTTTCCTCTCCTCAATCTTCCTGCTAAGGGGAGAAAAGGAGACCTAGTAGGTTACTGGTTTATACCTGGGTTTTGTATGTAGAAGAAAATTAAGAAATTGTCTCACATGATTTGTGAGAAGACATGGCAGACAGAATATTTAGTGGAGAGAGGACAAGGCTTAGAAGAACCAAGTAAAGAAAATGTTGTTGGTGAGCAATAGGTATGAGCAAGAACTGAATGCTTGCTTTGCCCACAGTAGGCAGCAGAAGAGAGTGGATTTAAGTTGTAGCAAAGTGGGTTTGAAGTAGAGGTGGACTGAAGCCTTCAGCTGTAAGATGAGCTGAGTGTTGGAACTGACCTAAGGAGTTTCTGGGATATTCATCCATGGTGGAGAAGCCAGACAAGCCTCTGCTAGGGATGATACAAGTGTGAAGATCCTGCCTTTGAGGCAGGAGACTAATTCTTCAATCTCTCTATCTTTATCTGATATGTTTTAGATAAGATAAATGATAGATTTTGATAAATGACAGATTTGGCATTGAAAAAGCAATATAAACTCAATCTTGTAGCATTACTGTGCTAAAGGGAGAAGAGGTTCAGGCTGTGTATAGATCCTCTGATGTTGCTCCCACCAAGTAGGACAAACTTTGAAGATACTAAGGAAGGCTTTGGTAGTAAAGGATTAGTATTTTTTATAGAATGATAATTATAGTATGGTATTTTAGGTACTTCATTATGTAATTACCATATTAAGAGACAGAGGGCAAGCCAAGTGAAAACGTGAACTTTGCAAAATGTGAGGACTGGGTACTGCAGCTCTGTCTAGGAGTTGGACTTGTGAGGTGCCCAGCTAATATGTGCATCACTAAGGTTGTTTTGCACCATGGATTGAGGTTGCAGGGATGTTATTAAGAAAAGTTTTTACTGTGCAGGTGACTACTTTTCCAAAAGAAGTAAGGATCTGACTTTTAAAATCAGCAAGAATGGTAACAGCCCTGAATGTCAATGTAAGTATTTAACTTGAATTTTCAGGCCTCTAATTCTTTCAGCTACTAGATCACTTGAAATAACATTCAGCATGTGTCCAAATGCTGGAAATGTGGCTGATTTTATACCTGCATATCTCTGAAATCAAACAAACAACTGCTTTTTAACTGGCAGCTGAAGAAAAAATATGTTATCCTGAAGTCCGAGTTCTCAGTGTATTGAAGGAAGTGTGCAAAGAGTGGTGAAAAATAAGGAAGGAGCAATTTATAATGGAAAACAGAACACAATTTTATAGTGCTCTTCCCTGGAATTTAGTTGTCATCCAAGTGTTTTTCATGAACAATAACATTCCAGATACATCCACCTGGTAGCAATGGGCACAGCTTTAGCGTTTTAAATTTTTTTTAAGTGTATATGAACCTGAAAACATACTTTCTACTGGGAGAAAAGCTCTTTGGTGATGAACTCCCATTCTTTCCTCTGCTTTGATATAAAATCTCTCTTTTCATTTACTAACATACTTATGGAAATAATTTTCAAACATATTGTATCTCTTAAGTTTGAGATATTATGCCATTTGTTCTTATGCAGACTCCTATGTGAAGGCATTGTGGGGGTCCTGCTTAAACAGTGGATGTGAAGAAAGCTTCATGTATTTCATGGGTTGGTGGGTAGGGACTGTGCTACAGCATTTCACCTCCTGCTTTTTGAACAATTGTGCATTAACTGCTCACTTTTCATTTAAAAGAAATAGCAAAAAGTTGAGTGCAGCAGCCTTAGTCACAGAGAATATATAAAAATAACTTCCAGATCTAAACTAATGAATTATCTGAGGGAAGCTGAAATAAACTGTTGGCATGAACAACCCCATCTCTTTTAACAGATTGCTAATTCAGAAAAAAAAAAAAAAAAAAAAATTGGGAAGAATGCTGTATTAAATAAATACCATATGCATGACTCATCAGCATGTTGTCTATTTTCATATTTAATTATACCTAGGTTTAATGGTATATTGTTACCTTAAGATGGAAAGAAACACCCTTTTATTTTTAACCAAATGCAGTAAAATTTAGGGACTTCAGTCCCAATTGCTTCATCAGAGTATGCAGGGCACCAGCTACATGACAGGAAGGACAAACTTTATGTGTGATAATTTAATTTTGCAAAGTTTGCTGTGCATCTGCTTTAAGAGAACAAATGCAAACAGAAGAGCAGTGCAGCAATTATGATGCCAGGCAGTCGTTTGTATTGAATAGGTCATTTAGAATGGAGTTCTGGCAAGTGTAAATGTCTGCCGTGCTGCTTACAGCTCCTCTTGGGCACAATAAGATTTGTGAAAGTGTTTTCTACTTGGTGTTTCTTGAACAAACATTTTCTTTTGAGGAGTCAGGGATCTGTGTCTTTTTCTTGTTTGTTCTCCCTGAGCACAAATGACAACATAATTATTGCATGCAAGGTAGTGGTGGTGTTGAGGGACTTTCAGCATATTTATGATTTTATCTGAATTCTTTTACTTCTGCTGACTAAAATTTTCCAGAAATGTATTAATTGTCTGTATAGATTATATATAAACCTTAAAATTTATGAAATTAATATTATTATGGATGCTCAGTAGTGACATTTTTGCTTTCATATACCAAAACCTTGTTCTGTTGTTGATCTTATGAAATCTTACAGCTTTCTGTGTAGGAAACAGACTTGCAATTTGGATTTTGTCTGCACAGATACCCATAGTGGAGGGCTCTTTTTTTTTTTTTTTT
>VXBS01004845.1:610333-627780 GCA_013400255.1 Sitta europaea
TTATAAGCCCCCCCCCCCCCCCCAAATAAAAAATTAGTGCTGTAGTATCTGAGACTGTTTTTTCATTTCTTCTTGGCAGAGGAAAGAAGTCAATTTATTTTGGCTTTTACAGCAGTAACAACTCTTTGCCTACTTACATTTATGCATTTAATATTTTGCCATTATGGCATTAGACTGGTTCAACATGACCTGGTGCAGCAACTTCAAGCCATTGAGGCATGCAGGCAGGTTATTCATTTTCTGAGCAGGATTGGTTGCTAAGAGCAGATGAGGAGTCTGTGTTCATCAGGCACCTGTGCTGGAAATGATATTGCAGTGTTCTGTTGAGAGTAATACTCAATGTCTTTGCAATAATCTAGGTTTTTTTTTTTAAACAGCTATGTTAGATCATTTCAACTTTTTGGTTGGCTGATGCTTTTTTCATAGTCGTATTCAGCTTATTTAACCAGCACAGTGTTATCAGCTGCATATTATCTGTATGTCTGGAAGATTCTTTTAAAAACTAATTTTCACGCAATGGCATTTTTATAGAAGACAAATGCGTTTGAAATCACCAAGCATCACGTATCAAAATACCTTAACAGTTATTCCCTGTCTTAAATAATATCCAAGAATGGAAGAGCTCAAGTGATGTGACTTCACAAAAACAGCCAAAATGAATTCTTTTCTACACAATATGTTGTTGAGTTCTTAAAATTTTGCCACAGCATACTAGGATGTCATAAGAGTTGAAGAGTTGACTGGACAACTGAATTGAAGAAAACACTACTGGGAGCTAGAAACACTGGTTTCAGCATTCAGGAAATGGTTCAGGAAGTCTCTGTGCAACAAACGTCTGGAATTGAGACCATTGCCATTTGTCTCCCTGAGTGTTGGCCTCCCTCTACAGGCACCCACATTCAGCCACTGTTGGAACAGGATACTCCAACAGATAAATCTTTGTTTTATTTACAACTGCTATTCTTGTCCCAGAGTTGGTTAATTAGGCAATCAGCTGAGAGATAAAGTACATATTTGTTTATGTAGATATACTTGCTTTTTCTTTTTTTTTTTTTTTAAACATCTCCTAGCTTGGAGTTAACCCAAACCCCTCTGAAGTCATTAACTCAACAAGCTGACTTCCATTATGAGTTAGTTTGAAAAATGGAAATTGTAACAGTAGAAGTGTAAAACCAGAAAATTATTATACTGTATTAGCTGATTATGCTTTAGACAAAGTGTTGGTTGAAGAGTTTAATGGACAGACCACAACTTTCAAATTCTTTTAAAACCTTAGAGTTCTCAAGTATATTTTTGTACTGACATCTGGATATTTCAATATCTGAAGCAAACAGGAGCAAAACAGAAACCACCTGGATTTCCAAACTCCATATGTAGAAGATGTAAATGCTCTCAGTTTGGCCTTGCTTCCTGTTTTCTTTGATTTTTTTCTTTTCCTGCTCTGCTTGTTTGCTCTAAGAAAGCTTCCTAATTGTTCTATTTTGATTTTTGAGTTCCTTTAAATAAACACAATGCTGTTATTCTGCACATGTGTAGGGAAACCCTGACCTCTGCTGAAGCCTAAGGGAGACCTACTGTTGATATGACCACTCCAGGACTCACAGTGATAATCTCTGAGTGTAGGAGTAGAATTTTTATAGTTAAATATCAGGACCAACCTAATCAAATCTAAACTTCTGTATAGGTCATGGTATGTGTTTCACTCAGTTTTCAGTGTTGAATATTCTTCTTTTGTTCATTCATGTAATAGACAACATTGAAATATTGCTTTGGGTCTGGATGTGAAATTCAGCTGTCGTACAACATTTGGCTCACTAGACTTCAGTAGTTAGATGAAGAATTAATTTAGACTGTTGAATTGAAATAAATTCAGTTAATTGAAGTCAGTCAATAGGAGCTCTTTGTACATATTGGAAAGAAGAATGTAGACCTTTTTAAGTCTAATCAACTACAGAACATTATTAAGTTCCCATAAGAAATGGTTTAAGTGCAACATGATAATGAAAAATGAGAGTGAAAAAATTTTGTTCATTTTGAGTAGCTCTACAATCTAGAATCTGAAAAGAAACCACTTTACATAATGGAAGGAGATACTTACAAAGCAGTCAGACTGAAAAATACCTAGAATTTTAGGGGGTGGCAAATTAGAAAAGAGCACGTGAAATGATACAGTGACAAAAGTAATTTTAGGCTGGAGAGGTATCTTTTTAGAAACCAAGGAGGTACAAATGCCTTTACTCTGTGAAATGGTGCCTGCAACACTGCACTGAGATCCTTGAGCCTCGGACAGTAGAAAAACATCACCAGTGAAAACAAACTGCAGCAATCCTGAAACGTGCTGTGGAGGCTGGGGCAGAAGTAAGTACTGTAGAGCCAAATGCTAATCCTTTCACTCTGCCTTAGAATTGCTAATTTAAGAGTCTCCTTAGTGACTTAAAAGTCAGACATGTTACAAAACAATATGAATAACCAATGTTTACCACCTTTTATTTGCCTTCAGGTTGAAAACTTTAAACTTGATCTTTAGGTTGAATGTCTGATTCCATCAGTATATGTTAATATTGCCTGGAGAAATCCAGGGCCATATATCTCTGTGTATATCAGTATGCCATTTCTTGAATTTGTCTCAATCTCAGAGTGGTCTGCATCTCTTGCCTTGTTGTTGAAGACGTTGAGATGAGCCGGACACCTCTACAGTTTTTTCTTCAAACTGCAGAAGTGCCTGCACTGGGCCAGGTTAAAGGTCAATCTAGACCAATATCCTGCTCTTTACTATTGCCATAAGAGATGCCTAGGGAAGAAGGCAAGAGCAGCAGGGCAGTGATACTTAGAATTGCACTTCAGGCTTCTTGTGGGTTTTTCTTCTGTACAGATGCCATGTTTCTGTTTACTAGTCCTGTTAAGTTCCTTTTCTGTTAATATCTCCAGAGGCTTTTCAAATCCATATAGATTTTTTGGTAGTCCAGGTGTCTCCCAGTGAAGAGACATCTTTACCCTAACTATGCACTGTATATCAGGAATGCCCTATTTTCTTTCTGAACTTGACATTTGCAAGTTTCATCTGATGGCCACTCAACTCTCCTGGAGAGTGATTGCTCCATCATACATACCATCCACATCATTCTTGATCTTATGGAGCTTTGCTATGTCTCTGTTAGTCATTTCAGCATTTTTTTCCAGTTCCAAGAGGCTCAGGGTGTTTAACCTGTCCATGCCTGGGGGCTGTAGCTGAGTGTTGTTCATGCTTGTCACCCTCTCCGACTCTTTCTCCATTCTGTTGTAGTTACTTGAGCAGCTACATCATCATAACTGGAACTGCTCTCCTTTTGATAATTTACAAATTTTGGCTTCTAATCTTGCAGTGAGAGCCAAAGGGGTTGACTCTTGGTCAGCTGAGCTGAGCTCAGTTTGGATCCCCTGCAAACATCTGATGAGGAAACTGGAACTCTAGAGGGGACCAGAACCACAGGTGCTCTCCTTCCTGGGGCTTGTGAGCAGCGTGGACTGAACCCTGGTTTTCTCTGGTTTGCTCAAGAGGACTTTGCTCTTCAGTGGTGAAGAGCACTTTCTTTGTAAATGTTAGTTATGAGGACAACACCTCTTTCTGTTCTTCTGAGTAATTGGACAAAGGACATTATCCTAAAATGTGAATAATAATTTTTGATTAAATAACTTCCCCCACAAAGTTAACTTCTGTCAAAAACAATCTTAAAAAGAATTCCAGAGGGAAAGATTAGACCTAATGTCTTGAAGTTTTGGAAAACCATAAGATGAAAAGCAATCAGCTGAAAATAGCCACCCAAAAGAGTGATTAACAGGAAATGCAGAAATTTAAACAATGCTGGAAGAGCACCCTGTGGATGCTCAAAATTTCCAGTAGAATGGCTTAAAGCAAGGGAAGTTTAACATGCTAGTGAGCTTGTGCAGGACTGGGGCTACATGGAGGATATGTTTTCTCTCTCCCCAGAGCTATATAAATGATACATCTTGGATGAAATTCATCCCCGATGTACAAGTTAAAAATAGAGACTAGAAACAATTCTTTTT
The DNA here is from genome assembly GCA_013400255.1 of Sitta europaea. Lineage (NCBI taxonomy): Eukaryota > Metazoa > Chordata > Aves > Passeriformes > Sittidae > Sitta > Sitta europaea. The sequence goes on from VXBS01004845.1 coordinate 614,381, forward strand.
AGATCTAAACATTTGCACGGGATAAGGACTATTGAATATTAAAAATCTGTGAAGTAACATAAAACAGAGCTGGACAGACAATCTCAGAGAGCTCTGTAAAAACTTACAGGAACCTGAGGTAATGATCAGGCTGGGAATGTTTTTTTAAAAATAACTTTTCCCAGCTTTTTCGGGGTCTGTTAAATTTTATGTACTGAAAAAATATTCCCTGAATGGGATCTCAGGCCATCGGAAGCAGATTTTCTCTTCGATTTTTAGTGTGAAAAGGATCTTCTAAAATATCATATTTGCACACAAAGTTTATTTTACATGAGTTTGTTTATTTCTTCTGTCTCCAGGCTGCAGAGGGTGAATTCTGCTCCATGCTAATCAGCCTGGATGGGTAATGCTCAATTGGTGTGTTAAGTGTTTAGGTTTATGATGCTATATAAGTAAAGCGCTAAATACAAATGAAATAAACCCATCATTACTACAGCTTGCATTAGGTTTATAGTGTTGTGTTCTCAAGATGTGCAACCCGTTTGTGTGTAGCAATTGAAGGTTATACACTTTAGATTATAAGAAGTTCAAGCATGTGGTACAGGAAGAAACATCAAAGGTTAGACTGTTATTATTAGGACACTTCAAAGAAAAGAATTTCTGAAGCCTTTGAGTTTTACGGCAGGTGCATGAAGAGGTGCCAGGTCATATCAGGGTGGTCAAAAGAAGACTACATTGAAACTAGATTGCATAGGACCCCTTTTATCTGTCAAAGACAGTTGGGACCCTGACTTGGAAAGAGTTTTAACAGTGATTTTGAATACTGGACATCAAGCCTCTCTAATTTCAGCTGCTCTCAGCATGGAGGCTCGCAGTCATGGTCTCTCCCAGTGGGCACATCTGGGTAGCAGAAGAGTGTCCTCCTGGCCTGTGGCAGGCACACAGCCCCGGCGCTGGGCAGGGCGGGCTGGGCTCCCCAGAACACTCGGGGCTTGCAAGCAGATATTTGCCTCGATAATTATGGCAGTGCAGGGCGGTGACCTCTGGCTCCTGCTCAATGTCTGTAATCCATTTGGAGACAAAAATGTCATTCTGGTGTTACTTATTTGCGAGAAGTGCAAAAGGAGATTAATTATATTTGTAGTTTAAACAAACTAGCATGATAAATCCAACACCTTCTGATTAGAACGTGATCATATTCCCCTAATGGGATATTACAGGAAGCTATATGGAGAATAATATTTTTACAATCAAATTAAGTGACAGTGATGGTTAATTTTAGCTTATTAGAGCAATATCTGTTCAGAGCTGGGAAAGAAAACATTTATTTCTTTAGCTTGTACAGACATCTCTTTCCTGGAGACTTGTATCTCAGCCCCACTTGCTCTGTGCTATAATTTGTCAATTTAATACCGCTTAACAAGTATATTCTTCTTTGGAACATCATCAGGCAAAATAATGACTTTGTCTTAATAAAATGAAAAAACAAAATGAATTATATGTAGCCAATGAGAACATATTCCCTGCAACCAACTGCAAGAGGGTTTCTTTCTGCTAATGAATTAATACATTAAACAATAATAGTTAAAAACCATTTTACATTGCTTTGATCATTCACTTACATGTCATTAAGTAGACTAAGCATTTTAGTGTGAAAAGGCTGTGTTTACAAATTAGTCCAGAGGACATGTTTCACAGTGAAGATCAGCACATATATTGTGTTTTATTTCAGCTGCACATGACACAACCTTAATATTAGAGCCAGATGATTAAAAGAACATTACCTGAGCCTTGAGAGTCACTGAATGAGCTATGCTAAATTGGTTGTTTTCTATTTTGTGATTAATTGTGCTTCTAAACCATATTTTAGTGTGCTTTGTTTTTCTGTCCCCAGTCATCCCATATTATTAAAGAGAAATTCTGCATATCTCTCCTGGAGTCCAATTAAGGATTTGCATCATGACTAGATTTTTCACTTTAATTACTGTATATAAAGTAGGTTTTGACTTATTTCCATATTTATCAAACTATGCAGAAGAAGCAAAATTCATCAAATAAACAGATATCTGTGGCTATAATTGCAGCCTGCACTGAGCATGTAGGAAGAAAATATGAGGGTCCAAATTTCATTATGTAGAACATAATAAACATCTGAATAATTAAACTGTGTGTAAATCAAATGCTTGGCAGTAGTAAGAATAGAGAAGAGACACCTTACTTTGATCAGAAATAATACCATGTTTCTAAATATATTTAAAAAAATATGTTTCAAACATAATTCAATCAGCACTGAGTAGAAACACACAAACCAAAGCCTTTAATTTGTCGCTTGTTATCAGGTTAGAGAGGATGTAATGTGCATTTAGAAACATTTTTTCATTAATAGTAAAGTAATCTTAGCTCTCCTTTTTGTATGAGTATTGAAAGCATGCTGCAAATAAACTAGAAGATGCAAACTCTTGCATTGAAATGGCAAGTTCAATTACAACTTGCAGCCAGTTCTGAAAAACTGCCTTAAATCAAATGACATAATTTTTAAAGCAGAAGTTTTGTCAGATTTAACTGTGAGGACTTCATTGTTCACTTGAATATCTTCTCTTAGTCTCAGTTAAAAGGAATACAGGAACAGTTCTTTATGAAATTATTTCTATTTATGAGCTTTAATTAATATTTTTCCACTTGTTATGGAGTAGTGAAGTTATCTATTTCTATTACACACATCTTGAACCTTGGTATTTTTATTTCCATAAAAATGTCAGGGAAATTACATTTCATATAGAATTGTGCAAAGTTGTTCCAAACTAAAAATACTAAAATAAATTTTGTGGACCAGATCTGACTTCAGTGTAAAATTTTACTGATGTGAAAATAGTGATTTAAACCATAAAGAACATTCATGTTGATTTTGCATTTAAAATAAAAAACAATCCACAACTTTTTGTCAAGCAAACTTATGCTTACTTACTCAAGAACAAAGCTGGATTTTTGATTGAGTTTTAAAAAAATGGAATTTTAATTGCTAATTTGATTACAATTTTTAGGTACATAAAATCTTTTTAATTTGCTGGAAAACTTCTTGAAAAAGCATTTTGTTATTTAGGGTTTTTCAAATTGTTTTTAGTGATGTTTATGGGAAGTCAAGAGCTACTCTACTGTAATTGCATCTTTTTGTAGATACTAAAGCTTTTTCTTGGAAATAAGTACTTGTTTTATTAATTTATTTCGTCTGCCCTATGGAGTATACAAATAATGAGTGAGGAGGAGAAAGATAACAATCTGGTTAAGGGAGAGATACAAAACTTAATAAAAAATTCTTTAAATGAACACACCAACAAAAAGGATTTAAGCCTGTGCAAGCAAGGGAAAGGAAAGCTAATCAAAATACCTGAAGGTAAAGAATACATAGTGAAATTCTCTGTCAAATTTTAATCTATACCCATCTGCCAATCCAATTTATGCATGCTGTAAGATACACAGGAGATGTGCTGATTGAACAAAGCAAATCTGTTCTTGAGGAGGGAAGAATGAAAATGTGCCTTGGTGCATTTCCAAGATTGAGACCTATCTAACAACCTCCCACATGGCCACCATTCAGCAGAAAAGTCAAAAGGACCTTGGGCGGTGCTGAGGGTCTGGATAAAAGCAAATGTAGGGCTCATTCTTAAATGAAGGAGGAATAATCATACAACTAGCATCCATTAGCACTAACATCACTTTCAAGCAAGGTGCTGCAGAGCCTCTGACAGATGTAGTGCTGTGACGAGCAGCTTAGGTGTGGTTAAGCTTAGCTTACCGTATTAGGGACCATTATCTGTTATTACATCTGCAGCATGTCACTCGTGTGTGGCACTTGGCAAACAGCTGACATGTCAGGGCACACGAGGATGAGAAGGAATGCAGGCAAGTCAGAATGTCAGGAGAAAAACCCAAAGCATGCTCTTGAAATAAGGTTAGTGTAACTGTCTGTCAGAGTGGAAACTTTCTACAAGGAAGGAAAGTGGGATGGCAGGAGTGTAAAGGATAAAACTTTGTTGCCCGTGTTTTTCCACAGCATTAATGGTGTGTGCTCTCCTAACCCTCTCTGTTTAGTTTTCTCTGGCAGGGTAGAAAACCACTAATAGGAAATGCCAGTACAGGGTCGTATTCTAACTCACAGAGTTTCAACTACACAATGTTTTCTTTAAAATGCAAAACCAAGAGAAAGGATAGAGGTGAGACTTCCTTACTTGGGTTGTCTATCCTCGTTTAGGATTGAGGAATATCAGCAGGAACTGAGGGAGAAGTTTGCAACACTGTGTTAAACTCAGTAAACAGAGGAAAAGCAAAGAGGTAAAGAGGAATGAATGCAGAGATGCCAAGGCTGCAATAACCAACAATCATAAACACAGCAAGTTGGTGTTTCAGGAAGCTGACATACCAGTCATCCTATCGGTATAAAATTATTAACCCAACACAAATCTTTCATGATAAACAGCATAATAAAATTGTGTCTTTACTGGGGATCAAGGACTGATGTCAAGAAATTATCTTCCTAAACCTTAAGTTGTTCTCTCTGAGCTACACTGTGAGTATTAAAGTGCTGGTTTCCCCAATAACCAAACTCTCTGAAAAAAGAATTATGTGGCAGAGGCAAAGCAGGCCATCTGTTCTCTATTGGTCACAGTCACCACTGGTTAAAGTATCTTGTGCTCACAATTTCTGGACTGAGATTGGCAAGCTGAAAAAAATGTGGGAAGTGTGATATTTATGCCTGGGAATAAAAGACGAGTAAAGGAGCAGAGAGAGCAGAAAGGGCTCGGGTGATACATCTGCACTGAACAGATGAGGCATACGGCAGAAAGGACAACATCCTCTCTCTTGAAGAAAAACACTTTATAGAGAAATGCATTTAGGTTTACTGGCCCTCTTTTATCTGTTTTGAGCCTCTTCTCCCACTGCTATCGTCCCCAAGGACTCACTTTTGCATGGAAAGTATTGCATTGAGGGCTCTGATACAGAGGAAGTGGAGATCCACAGCTCATATTTCTGGGACCTGGTTACAATTTAGTTGCAATGCAAAAAGTGGCCAACTGTGCAGTGGAGTTTATTAGACTATCCAGGTGTTTCCTGTACTTCCAGGGAAGGATCAAAGTTTGTAGCTACAAGAGTGCATAGACTATCAGAGTGTATGAAATATATCACAAATGTATTCATTGAAACTCTGTCAGAGCTACTGTTGGAACTGTACTATTAGCCTTAGAGACTTCAACATCCATATGAAAATTAAACCAGATGAGGCAACATCTGTTTTCCTGGTAAGGCCGAGCAACCTAGATTTTACCCAGCCACTTGACAGGCATTCATAGGGTAGGAAAAAGTATTTGATTTTCATTAGCACATGGTCTAGTTGTCAGAAATACAAAGGGAACTTTTTGTTTGGTTTGAGAATTTTCAACTAAATTTCAATGTGAGAATTATTTTACCTTGCCTAATTAAGCAGTTTCTTCAAGATCAGATAGAAGGTCATTATTTCTAGGGTTTTTTTACCTCAAGTGAAGTATAAGCTTTTTCTTCCTGGCTTATTGTTAGTAAAGACCACCAAATTCTCTCAGTTGTGGATAATATGGAAATCAATTTTATACTCATCTTTGTCCTTGAAAACAAGCTTGTTCAGTGGTTGAACTTCACAACCTCTGGCTTAGGACAGTTAGATGTAATTTTTTAACCTTCATATATAATATATATAGATATATCTTATTGACTATTATTGGGAATCTTTTTCCCAGTTCCAAAGCAATTTATTTTCAATCATTTCTTCTCTGGGAATATTCCTAAAACTGCAATGCTTTTAAGATTTAGGTATTTAGGCACTGCAGTATTTCAAATAGAATCCCCTCTGCTCCCTTTCAGTAGACACCTTCTATTTGTTTCTTGCTAATATGAACTTGTTTATATTTTCTTGCTGTAATGCTGCATTCTTACTGTGTTTTAGGGTTTATTAAATTCTTTAGTGAATTGATAAGCTGAAAAATACAGTTAGAACTATTATTAATTATTATTTCTGCTCAGCCTGCCCAAGGTGGTTTATTTCCGGCTATTCCAAAATTTCAGTTGTGCCTCATACTGTATTTACTTGCTACATTTCAGTAAGAACTCGTCCCTACAAAAAGATGGGTTTGTTATTCATGATAGCAATTCTCACCAGCAATTTTTAATCTGAAAATCACTTCAGAAGTCAGGTAAACACTCATGGGTCAAAACCTGGCTTTTGCTGTCTTTGTTGTATAGTTCCTGTTCTATTGACTTTGAACTTGATAAGTTTGAAACCTACTGAACTGCAGCACATAATAGCAAAGCACTCACAGAATATAATGTTGATATCAGACGTGACAGTGGCTTAATAAAGAGTGCTTTTGATGGTACAAAATGCATACATTCACAAAAATATTTTTTGCACAAAAATGAGAGCCATTGCCTATCACTGTCATTCATTATTCTGCCTAAGGTTAATGAGACATGAAGCAAAATAAAGTGAACCGCACACTACTGAGAAACTTCTCTTGCTTTGCACAGGTTGATGCAAAGAACATCCAAAGATGTTTTACACAAAGAGCTGTTCTTTGCCTAGAGTGGGTCAGTCCTTGAATAGCATAAACCCAAACAGATTCTTTAAGGACTTTTGGTGTAAGAGCTGCAGTGAGGCCAGTGAAGCCGGGTGAGTGCAGCAGCAGTGTCAGTGTCAGTGAAGGACTTGGCTCCTTAGGGCAGGGCCCTGCAGAGCTCTTCCCCTCCACAGGGCTTGGTGCCACAAGAACCACAGCACAGAAAGCCTTGCTGGAGCCTCACACCTGCTCAGTCCTGTCTGACTCTACATTTCAGCTTGCTGGCTTTCCACAGCTCACTTCTGACTGTGCTCCTCACGTTTGGCATGTAAATAACACTGCCCCCAGATCCCTCATATTTACATGACTGCTCGTTGGGAACTTCCTCAGATTTTTGTTGGGTAAAGAGGCATATGTGGTTGGATGGCTCTGTGATCAAGGGTGCCAGCCAAAGCTTTACTTCCCTCTGCAGCTTAATCTTTATAGTACAGCACAGTAGGATTTACTGAAAGCTGGGGCTGCCATTGGGCTAGCATTTCAGTGGAGAGGCACAAGGAGGTTTCTCTCAGCCAAGGGAAATGCAAGTAAGGAAAACCCCTGAGTGGCTTCTTTGAAGACAATTGTCATGTCCCAGTGCTCCATATTTCAAACTTAAATTAATAAACTTAATGTTTGATAGTGGTAAGCACATCAACATCTCAACTATGCACATCTTGAGTCCCTTTCAGTGCTTTAGTTAAACTGAGACTATAGAAGAACTGATTGCCAGAAACAAATTTTCCTTAGGCTCAAAACTTTGCCAATCGTATATTTATGATTCAGCTGTCATTCACATAAAATACTTATTTAATTGTATTAATTACTACAAAATTCAGTTTATAAAACACATACCACTTGAAAGTTTTTCACGGCAGCTACTTATAGCAAATTTAACTGTTGGAAACAAAGCAAAAGGAAAGTCAAAATGGAAACTCAGCCCTGTGTCTTGCCTGAAGAATGGGGATTACATTGTATTGACATACTTATTTGACTATATGAAACACACTTTGGGAATCTAAAGGGTCTATAAACATTGCAATAAAGTTCTCATTGCCTCTATTTATACAGTACCATGGTATGGACAAAAGCTGGATGCTTGCTTTTAATGGCATCAACTGCATGATGCTGGCTAGTAAAAGAATAACTTAGGAAAAGGAAAGTGGAAGAATGCCTTATGATATTGACAAATATAGTGTGCAGATTGAGACCAAATTATAAAGAGGCTGCACAATCCACATAATCATTTTTAAGGCTGGGAGTGGTAGCATCCTTACGCTCTGTAACAAAATATCCTGGTTCATTTTCTCTGGTTGCAAAATCGGCTGAAGTTTGTTTTTCATGTCCTACTCACTTTACCAGGCTGAGAAGAAGGTAGGTGTGTTTGGGAACTGCCTGATTCCTTGGTTGTCCTCCTAGTGTTGGGTGACAGAGGTGTGTCATAGCATATGCAATAGCATAGTACAGGTGTGTCATAGCCATAGCAAGAATAAAGTGGTGGAGAAGGGATGATAACATGCCCAGCCTTCAAGAGCTGCTTATCCCAGGCACAAAGAGGGATGGGAATATGGGGCTGTGCCTGTGTGAAGGAAGGAGTGAGGGTAGCATGTGCCCCAGTAGCTGCACTCGAAACTCAGAGAGCTGACCTCAGTGGAAAAATGATCTAGCCTCTGATTCAAGAATTCCAAGGAATGGGCAATATGAGATAAAATCAATATATTGACATTTCAGTACCAAAGGAAAATGTGTGCAGTGACAGAAGCTGGGCAGTGCAGAGGATGTGAGGACCTGCACTGTGGTGGCTGTGCTGGAGGCTGTTGTGCCAGTGGTGGTGGACAGAGATGGGAACATCCCTGAGTGTGTGACTCCCAGCTCCTGCATTAAATGCTGCTTTTCTGACTGTCACTGTGGATAAATAGACTGTGTAGAAACCTATTCATGTCTTTCAAACGATGCCTTTTCATTTTCATGTTTCTGCCCATAATGCCTCTACTGAAAATAGAGGTGGTAGGAAAAGTCCTCTGATTTGGTAGAGCATTTCAGAGTTACCCATGGGCTGGTGCCTTTCATACTGTTGCAAGCAACCAGTGTTAACTGCTTTTAGGTACAGATTTTAGATCCCAGTAACATTTGACAGTTTGAATTCCTTTCCAGAACAACTACATGCAGACTCCATACTTGTGAATGGTTTTATGGTTGTCTAGGACACAGAAAAACAATTCAAGGAATGGCTATATTAACAAAGAACATGTCTCCTGAAAAGCTGCTACATTTTTCCTTGCACCGAATGCTGTGCTTTTAATGCAAAGTTTTATCCCCAGGATATAATACCTTGGTGCTGGTAAATGGTAGATTATTGTTTAGGTACTAAGTGCCTGCTCTGATGTCCATCACTTCACTTGAACTTGAATGATGACAAACTTGGTATTCTCCAGCAGTTTGCATTGAAAGCCTCTCTCTACCTGCCTTTTCAGTTCATCCTGCACAGCTCTGTTACAGATAATCACTAACTGCATATTTCAACAATCAATTTAATCTGTTAAAGTTAATCTTGGATTCTGAGCTTTCCTCTCCTGTTTGCCATGATAATCCCATGCTCTCCACACTTCCAAATTGACAGCAATGTAACCATGACGTTTCAGGGTTGTAAAAGCAATGGTTTTATAACAACTTCCATTGATATAAACAGAACGAGATTTGTCATCATTCTGTGAGTTAGAACTCCCAATAAATAGAAAGTGTTCAAAAGGTGTTATTTAGTAGTTTGCATTGTGCAGATGTCTATTTAAATCATTTAATTTTGGCATCTAATCTAACTCCCAGTCTCCATCAGAGACAAATAAGAAACCATATGTGAAAGCATCTGTGAAAATCTTTCTTTTATTTATGACAACATTAAAGAGAGGCTCTGATGTCAGTTACTTAACAATAATAGACGTTCCTTTGCACCTATAGTGCCTGGTTACTTGGGCATATCCCTCTGTGGTATCTTATACCTACTGCTGTTTGCTTCATTATATACAGATGCACAGCAGTGAAGACAGTAATAGTCTTTCTTAATTAAATAAAGCTAAATGTTAATTAGTCAGAAAAATTGATTTATTTTTCAGTGCATGAAACTTTTCATTGTGTCTCTCTTCTTTTTAAAGAACAGGTTGGATATTCATTTAGGACTTTACATTTTTTCCTTTATTTCTGCACTGTATTTGGACTCTTGTGGTGGGATCTAATCGTCATAGAAAAATTATAGGTCTACAGATGTTTTCAAGATGTTACTCTGTCAGTAGCAGATTATCCCCTGTAGCAAAATCTCATTAAAGTGCAATTTACAGAGCTCTGCTGATGTTGCCATCAACCAAAATTAAAGGCATTAATTTTTCAAAGTTCACAGAAGTCCTTACATAAATGATGTAGCAGTTTGCAAGAACAATTTACAGAAGTGTTATTTGCAGAATTAACCTACATTAACAGAACAAATGTTGTAAGGGTATAAGAAAGGATTGGGCAGTGAAATTGCAGATGTTCATGGTTTGTTTTAGGTAGTGGGTGCAAAGAACTGTTGAAATGAAACTGTTATTTTTCTTTGATGCAAAGTTGGGTAAGTAATTTGGTATCTGAACTCTGTCTGTGAAGAGTTAAGCTTATAATAGTGATCACCAGTTGGGGACACCCATGGAGACCTTAAATTCTACTTTGAAACATCTGTACTTGATATCTCTTAAAATATTCCCATTTAGAGAATGAGTTTATGTAGCTCATGTTGTGAGTATGCCTCTTCAATAGAGTACCAAATGCTTATCCAGGTATTTATTGTCTTAGGACGTCTATATTTTAGCTGAGCCTAGAACTTCCATGTCTGGGAAATTCCAGGCTATGGGTGTTTATGGGCCAGTACCAGAGTAAACATCAGTTAAATAAGTGGGAGGAGATGACTGATTTTCAATATTTAGAGCCATATACATAGGTAATGACCATGTTTAGTGAACATTCACCTGCCATTGCAGAACCCCAAGTGCTGGCCAGCATGGTTGTCATGGTGAAGCCTCCACAGCAACAATTATCACTTCCACTTTTGTATGTGCTGTACTTCATTATCCAAAATTAACATTCAGCGGATGGGTAACCCCTTCCCTCCAACACAAACCAGCTGACCATGTGCTTGGAGTTAAAAGTCACCAGCCCTCCAGAACTGGGAGCCAACAGAAACATTTTAACTTCAGTACTTAGAAAGGGCACACTCCCCACTCATGCATTGTTCTGTGCATTCAAAGAAGGTTTCATACCACCATGATAGGGTGATATAATTAAACCAACATTCTGACTTGACTGTTTTTTTTTTTTTTTTTTTTTTTAAGTCCATGGCAAACAGTCGTTTAGACATGAGCTGGTTAAGCTGGGACTGTATCAGGATGTTTTCCAGGGAAAAACAATGATGGCCCTAAGCTTTAGTTCTTCTCTTTACTGTTTTGGGAAACATTTGTCTTGAATGTTACTTTGGTTAAAGATTTAACAAAGAAATTGCCCCAAAGATAAGTTTTTATCTGTCACTAGTTTGTAGAACTCTCCCATTTTATATTCATGAAAGATCCAGACCTTTCTGGGAAAAAAACCTGTTTTATTTCAAGCAGTCAGTTCATTCAGGTTTCACCCCACATTCTTGTAGCTCTAAAGTGTCTTGCCCACCCCAATGGGCATGAGCAAAACTGTACAGGTATGAGGAACACTGTAAACTCCATCACCTTAGGAGTGCCTCTTGGCTGAGCTTTATTCAGCCTTCTCAGCTATTCAGTTTCCAAGGTGCTTAACATGGCCATGTGGGTTTATGGTCCTTGGTGTTCTGTATTTGCAGAAGAGATGCTGAGTGCTGCTTGCTTTTCAGTATCTGGTTATTGAATTTTAGAGATTAAAATGGGGCAGGGGTGCTCAAGAACAATCCTCCTGAGCACTGAAATGCCAACAGAAAAGGCCCCCACACTGTGCTGGCACCACTGTGCTTGTGGACTGGCTGACAAAACCAGAGATGGGCAGGGAGCTGCGGGAATGGCACAAGTTCACTGAAATGGCACAATTCCCAAATATAAAACCACAACCCAGCAGATTGCTTGTGAGTCACAGTTAGACTTGGCAATTAGACAGTCTGGATATTGAAATTGTCTTTAGCTGCTAGAGATAGAAAAGTGGGAACTGGAGGGTCATGTAGGTCATCTCCTGTCCATGTGTGCAGCACAGGGCTGACCTGTGGGGTCTAGCACCAGCTTGTGGGGATTGGGTCTGGCCTGTGGGGAGTGATCCCAGGGGATTAGGGCTAACTCAGGAGCTTTCAGGAGCTTTTGTCTGTATACCCAGAGTAAAGAGAGGAGGCTGGATCAGGCTAGGTATTTATTATCTTGGAACCAGCCATGCTGGGGGGAAATCTGGTACATTTAGGACTAATGCACTTGTATCTTTTAAGACTGGGTTTGCATGGCAGAAACTCCTGGAGTTTGCAGCAGCTGCAGCATGGGCACGTGTCTGATTGGCATCTGCCAGCCTGCTAAGAAGTACAGAGCATGTCCTGGGCGGGCTTGCAGGTTGGGACCATGAGTTATATGGCTCAGAGACCCTGTAACAAGTGTCTGATGCATTAATCCAGTGTAGGTGCAGCAATATACATAAGGGAGAAGTTAAATTGAACTGCATTTATTGCCATTTTATAAATGTTGGCTTATTTATAGAACCCACTAAAGCAATTTACTTTGGAATATGGCTGCTAGCACTATACCACAATACACATGCATAAATTACATTAGAGATACAAATGTCTGCTTGCTCGTGTAGTATTCAGTGAGTCTACAATTAGACAGGAGTTGCTTGATAATACAGGCCATAAGTTTCTTCCACAGTTTTGCCTTTAAGTTTTCGATTGAATCAGAGTATATAATTAAAAAAAATGCATGTGGAATGGACCGCTGTTGTTGGTAACATGCTCTAGTGTTTGAACACAAAAGTAATGGTGTAAGAATGTAATCATAAGATTTTGAGTATCAGTGACTGCAGCTGAACGTACTTAAATAAAACCAAATAAGCAAACAAACAACAAGCCATGCTTTGTCTCATATTGCAGTTTTAATGATGTAGTTAGTGAAGAAGAGAATGTGATCCCTGATTGAAAATTTTTGCATCTCTTTTCTCAAGAGCTGCTGTCTTGATTTCTGTTTGTGTCCCTAAATATAGGGCTGTTTTTCAAACTGTAAATGCTTTAGCTTTTCTTCATATTACAGCTGCCTCTGAGAGATTAGTATAAATCATATTGGCTTTCAATAGGAACATTTTCAGATAATTTGTAAAATTATGCAATGGAAGAATAGTTTGCAGAAGAAGAATATTGTGAAACCACACCACTTTAACAATGTATCTGTATTCTGCAATAATTTTTATTATCTGTCTCTTTTGTGTAGAAAATGTGCGATAAATATGAATCATCATTGCTGGCCTTTTTCTTTCCCATAGATGATAATGTTTTGACTTCAAAGAATTAAAACACCAGATCATTTTAAGGACTCGTAAACACGTTTTCCTGATTTGTAGGAAATAAGAATTTTTTCCATTACTATAAGCTGTTCCCAAAGATGCCTTACCTTTCCTTCTCTCGCAAAACTCTGTTACTCAGCTGTCTTTCCTACACGCAAACCACTTTCCTCCTTTCCGGAGCAGCGGCCCCGCGGCTCTCCCTGAGCTGTGCTGCGCCTTCGCTCGCTCCCGGCCGTGCCCGGTGCGGGGCTGTGCCCGGTGCGGGGCTGTGCCCGGTGCGGGTGCGGGGCTGTG
>VXBS01004845.1:627835-677835 GCA_013400255.1 Sitta europaea
GCCCCGCGTCCCGTCCGCTGCGGGAACCCCCGGGGCCGCTGGCCCGGCTGCCCCGGAGCGCACGGGAGGAGAGCGGCGCCCGCTCCTCCTTTTGGGTCCCCGATTAGCCGGATGGCTACGGAGCTGAAAGACGGAATTTAAAAGTAGTTGAAGATAATGTAGCCAGCGCTGTCAAATGTGCAGTACTTATTGTTATGCTCCCCTAGAAAATAAGCAGGAACCAAAATAAAAGTGTTATATTAATATTTAATACACTTTTGGCTATGTAAATGTAGAATGGGTTTTAAAGGAGATAGCGCAGGGAGGAAAATGCAGATGTTTTCAAGGAAAATGATATTTCTCACAGCTTTTGGTAAATGCTGAAACTTAACTTGGGATTCACTTTGCAGAAAATGTGAGAACCATATGAATGTCTGTGCCTTGTGGAAAGCCATGTAATCTAAAAGCATGAACCTCTGTACACTATTAACAAATAAAACCCTATTCTTTTTCTCTCTAAGTTCCTGATTAGTGGACAAAAACCTTCTTCCATGTTTTTTCACATTCTTTTTGTAGTTTCTTAAATGTGAGACAGACAATAAATTATTTGCACAGATCCTACTACATACCAGTTACTATTTGGAGCTTGACTGAGAAGCAGAAACAAATATGGGTATTGTGAAAACCACATTGGGTACAAAGACTGCACATGGATTGCCACTTATAGTCAACAGCTGGGAATAATATGGGTCTTTATTAATCTGAATATTAGTGTTTGCCATTTTGTTTCTTTTTTTTATGATTTTGACGAGATGGTGGGAGGAAAGACATCAGGGATTTCTTGACGATAAGGATGCTCTTAATACTCCCTTTGTGCCAGTTTGTTAACTCCATTTCTGTGGGGTATTTATTTTCCTTTTAACAGCCTGAGACTTCTGTAATTAGAGAGAGAGAACTGAATTTAGAGCTGTACCAAAAATGGCAGTCCTGATCTGCAGTGCATTAGGAGAGGAGACAATGGGAAGAAGCAGGCAGGAGAGTGGAGACAAGGAATTTATTACTGGGCATTGCCTAATGAGATGAAAATTCCTTGGGATTTTCAAATAAGCACCAGAGAAGAGCAGTAATACCAGTGTTCCTCTGCACAAACCTTCCCACGCTTCAATTTTAAAATAATAACTGTGTCTTGTTATGGAAGGACATGGACAGTGCTGGGAGGAAGGATGTGACTGTGGTTAAAGTGAGTATTGGATGCAGAAAACTTGACCTCTAATTCCACCTTTGGCAGTTCCAGTCAGCAGCAATTCACTCAGTGTGCCTCAGTTTCCCTGCTCATAAAGCAGTGCTGATTGTGTGGCTGGGCACAGGGGACAGCTGAAATGTACATTCCAGTAGATAAAGCCCTATATAATCTAAGTGCATCATGTTATTTCTGGTTGAAATCCTTGCTTAAACAAAATTCTCCGTGACCTCCCTGAGAAGAGCTGCAAAGGTCAAGGCTATTACATTTGGGCCATTATTACACTCCAGGTCCAGGAATAAGGAAATAAATCACAGATAATGAGAAAAAGTTTCACAAAGGCTTTTTTACAAACAGAGAAGAAACTAAAAGTGGAACATTTTCTTGGAAAAGGACATTTTCATACTCTTTGGAACTAATGATAATTTTATTATATGTTTCTAGTGTTCGCAGCTCTTTCAGGAAAGACGGGAATGTTGCAGAGCCCTCCAAAATCCCCTTCTTTTTTAATGTGGCTGTTTTTTTGTGATTATAGGCTTAGACATGATCTGCAAGATTTAAATTTGAACAAAAGATGATGAAAACAAGAGGTGAAAGTGTTTTTTGTTTTCTATAATCTATCTCTCTATGCTCTGCTTTTTATGTCATTGTTTTAATAATTTAGTTTAAGTTGCTGGGAAAACAGACAGTGTTTAAATCAATGTAACAGCCTGGTGTGGACACAAGTGTGTTAGCTATAAAGATATTTATTACACTATAGCTTTAACGAAAGCAAACAGCAGTGGTATAAATAAACTCTGTACCAAAAATATTCTGTTTGTGATAGGAGGTGGCATGGATTTTAGCCAAAATATTTTTTCCAATTGATTTAATTACTTTAGTGTAGAAACTGTATTGAGGCAAGGCCTGGAGTGGAGGAGGATCTGACATGAACAAAAAAAGATGTAGGAGGATGTATCTTGGCTGTCATGCTGGATTGATTCTGAAATAATTGGGAAGAATCTTAACAAGGGAGATATTTGCCTGTTGGGATGAGAATATTTTTTACTTTGTCTTTTTTTTTTTTTTTTTTTTTTTTTTTTTTTTTTTTTTTTTTTTAATTTTTTTTTTTTATTGGTAACCTTAAGTGGTGTTTTGGGTTTAGTAATACTCCTACACTTCAAATTTGTGGTATGAAAATACATGAAAATCTTTTCACTGTGAAAAATTACAGGATGGCTTTTCCAAGTAGCTCATTAAAAATTATCTTATTGTATTTATTCAAAGGTTTATGTTGGAAGTAAAATAGCTTTCCAGCTTTTGGAAACTAGGTCTCCCAAAAATAAATTGTTTTATATAAAATGCTAATATTTGAACTAACTCATTTGCTTCCTGAAGATTGAGAACTTGTGTAATATCTGTAGAATATAGTGCATCTTTCTTCTTTTATGCTTCTGTTCCCTGATTATATTCTATTTATTATATAAGAAGAGCCTAGGAGTAACTTTGTAAGTGAAGAATAAAAAACGTTGCATTTCTTATTATAGGCAAAATCCCACCCAAGTCACAATAAGGTGAAAGCTTGGATTATACTATGCACACCATAGAACAGTTTAAATTTTCTTTTCAAACATCAGATTTAGTATGACTGTCCCACAGTTTTTGCTGCTTAATATTGTTAATTATATTGCTCATGAAGTAATAATACAACAGCAAACCAGGCTTTAATGCAAACACACCAAAGGATAGAATTAAGGTTGAATTCTCACCACTAATGGTGTCTATCCTCATTTTTATATGGTTAACTCTGCAGCTTTAATATTGCATTAACTTGGTTTTTAGACAGAGCATTTTGCCCTAAGTATAAGAAAAACGTTGATCTTTTATGTTGTCAGCCAGGGCAGATGCAATGCAAATCCTTCTACTTTTTATTGAAGAATTAACCATCTCCCTCTGGAGCACAAATGCCAGCAGTACTAGTATAATTTTATTTTTAAGGCTGTGGCCTGTAGTAAGCTGATTGAACAGTATAATATGTTCTATTCAAATCTGACTGCTTATGCACTTCGTTTCATAATGCCTTTGAAAATATATCATGTTCCAAGATGAATACAAGTTATGCATAAAAAAGCTGTTTGTTACATAGCTTGGAAAATGTGGAATCAATTACTATTAGATTTAAGAAAACCAGGAGCCTTTATGATGTAAAAAATTATTTCATTTGTAGTAATAATATCAAGTTACAGCGCAACAAATTCTTTTCCCTTAGAAAACTAGTTCAGTTTTAGTTCAAAACAATAACTCTTAGGGGATAGCGAGTGCCTCAATTAATATTATGTCAATTTGTTTTACCATCTGCATGTATTTATTGACCCAGGATATCTCAGAAGGTCTGCCCTAAAAATCACCATGTTTACTCAGCTGAAAACAAATCCGAAGATCCCATTTCATTTTCGAGCCACCAGGATACGTTAGCGTAAGTTCCAGGTGTTGACAGATCCTTCAGGTTTTATTTATGGAACAGCATTTGCGTGAGAGATAATAGGCTAAGAATAACCATTACCTCACCTAATTGTTGTCTCCTTAAGGCTTCTAAAAATGTATTTGGGGCTGGAGAGCAGGCAGCACAGGCGGGGTAAGGAGTCCACCAACTGGTACCGTCTGTGTTAGTTACCTCTAATCCAATCACTTGGGATCAGATGGTCTTGTGGCAGCTTCTTCCCCTGTGGACAGAGAGACAGTTTTAGAATAGAAAGATGTAAGGGCATGTGGTAGGTATACAACAGATATATAACAGCTATATTAATAACAGACAATAGGCAGTAATTGTAATAATAATAATAATAATAATAATAATAATAATAATAATGAAATAATAGATACATCAATAGTGCATGCCAGGAAAGTATTGTGCAACTTGTTGACCAACAAAAACATTTTAAAGAAAAGATGCATTTTAACCATATCCAAGAAAAATGTTCCTTTTCTTTTTACTTGTTTATCATTGTTTCTTTTAAGCAATGTGTGTCTCTGCTTGCCTGATATTTCCAGCCTGGCCCTGTATCCAGGAGGTGATATGGGGCAGGGGGAGGAGGACAGGGGATTTGGCATTTGTGAGCAGGGAAAGGGAAATTTGTGTGTCTGCCTAACCACAGCTGCAGCAGAATCCTTGCAAAAGGCCTATAGGGCATTTATAAAGACCTCAAAATCATCCTCTTAGTCGCCATCCTACATTTTTCCATAGAAAAGTCACAGTGTTAGAGGAAAGAATGCTTTCATAACTTAATTCTTGCTTTCTTTCCTTATAAACACTGTTCTTTCAAAACACTTAGGCTTTGAGATCCCCTGGAGCACGAGACTTTGGTAGTACCTTGGGTGTGTATGAAAACTTTAAAAGTTACTGAAGAATTGGGAAGAAGTTTTAATTTTTCCTGGTTATATTGTTTTGACTCCAAAACAAAGCCTTCTTAATTTTTAGTTCTTGTATTTTTCTTAAGAAAATTAAAAATATTTGAAGGGAAGCAAAACCTTCCCTTGAATTTTTGACAGTTGAGTGCAGCTTATTTTTGGGCAACATTATGTAGCTAATATATGGGGCAAATCTGACTCTTTCTGTAGAGGGCAAGAGACCAAACCTCACAGGCTATTTAATAAATAATCAGAAGACTGAGATAGAAATAAGAAAGTTTTTTTTCTTTATGGAGCCCTGTGTCACAAGTTACACTGACCTGGTGGTAATGGAAAGCTGTTGAGGGATGCAGTATTTAAGCTTGCTCAAAACATGCTTCACCTGAGCCTCAAACCCCAGTGCTTGACTCTGGGCAAGGGGGTAAAGACCAAACTGTGGCATAGGAAGACCATTAAACAACAAGGACTTCCTTTAGGAAAACATTTCTCCCACTTGAAGGAAAGGCTGGATATTAACAGTGTCTCTTCCATTTCCTAGGCAGGTGGGAGGTGATTTCCAGTCATCCTAGACAGAGATTGAAGGTAATTCAATACAAATGTGGTGGGGTGTGTACGTGTCAATGTATAGACAGGAATAGGACATAAGGATTCACTGAAATACATGTATTTCCTAGTGTGATTAAGGAAGACACATACAGAGAAGCTGAGATATTCACTGAAAAGGGAGCAGCATCCAAACCTGGAGCGATAAGTGATCTACTACTTAGTGAACACTTTTAATTTAAAGTTAATACAAATTATTATATTTGTAATTACATGTGTGCATTAACTGGAATTGATAGTTGGAGAAAGAATTTAATTTCGATGTACCTGAACAATTTTCCTTGTTTGTGGCCTCTGCCTGTAATTACACTTCCACGGTTGCCTTTGGGCATGCTTTGACTTAATCCAGTGACTCCAGCCAAAGCTACACGAGATGTGAATTATGACCTTGCCTGGGAATGGCTTCTTACTCAGGAAAACACTTCAGTGAATGAGATTAATGTTTCCCCGAGCCTGTACCAGAGGACTGAAACCCAGACTCCTTTTGCAAGGCCCCAATGAGGGTGTAATGTTTTGAGTTTATGAAATATATGAACACAAATCTCTCTGGTGTTTCGGTAACCCTCCAGTCTGGGCCTGTAGTTCAACACTTTACATGTGCTAGTGTAATTGTAAAATTCTTCAGGACTTAGTAGATCTAAATATGAGGTTCTTCTTTGAACAGCACAGCTGTAAAGCAGCTAAAAAACAAATTTGGGCCTTCAGCTGGCCTTTTATTTCTGAGCCAAACAACCTCTTTCTGGTGGAGTCCTAGAGAGAAGTGCAGGCTCTACTATATTCAATGAGAATTTTGCTAATGACCTGAATAAATCAGTCATACTTCTTTAGGATAATGTTTTCACTCTTTTTTTTTTTTTGAAAAGATGTCATCTCCAAAAAGAGAGAACAAACAAGGTGAGATCCTTACTCAGTGCAGCCACCCTAAACAGGGTGCAATTGAAGAAAAGTTCCAAAAAACCTTCTGTTTAAAGGTCTCTTTTTAGAAGACTGCATGCTCTTGTAGCCACCTGGTATGCTAAGACTGGGAGAGGGAAAAACCACACTGGGTCAGCACAGGCAGACATCTCAAGTCGGGAGGTAATGGCATTATGTTTGTCTGGGCATTGGCATTTGGTGAGTGGTGACACGATCGAGATGCTCCTGAGCAATTTTCATGAAGCAGGACTGCTGCCTCCCCCAGAGCCAGGGCTGGTGCTGCTCAGGGCATGTGCACACTGTGCCCCACTCCAACCCGCCCCAGAGGCAGCTGCTCCTTGCTTAATGGACTGACAAGGAAAACCTTTGGGCAGTTCTACTGGCCAAATTATAATTGTTTTCTTAAACAGTAAACAATTTCTCTTAACTTACTTTAAAAGCAGTCAGTCGTAAACAGAGGAAGACTACAAAGTGAAACCAGAACACATGTGCAATGCCAAAGGCCAGGCATAATGCTTTTATTTGTCTGTTTTTCATTTGCTTAAGTTTTTGGAACTGCTTTTTTTGTTGCACCTTTAACACACAGCACATGGATGTGTAAACAAGACCAACTTCCTAAACAAGAGAGCTCATTAAATGTGAATCATGTGTGAATCTACTGCTGCTTCAAAATAGGAAAACTATCCTACCTCAGGTTTGGAGGGACTGAGTACTTCAAACCCCTTTCAGAGCATCATTAGCATATTCTGAACTGTTATCCAAAACAACATCCCCTGCACTGGCTCCTCGGGTCAGGGCCTTAAGGTATGCCATTCCATGTGAGCACTTCAAGAGCTGCAGTCCCTTAGCTGGAGATCAAACAACATTTTCTCCACACAGAGAATTAAACCAACACATGAGGGTGCCTTTATCAAACTGTGTTTGATAATGAAGGCTTCAAAAAACTAGGTGGGTCAAAATGTCAGTGTCTTTCTTTTGGTCTGTTCAGGTTCTGTATTGCCATACAAATTATAGAGGAAAACTCTCAGAATGAGAGATGTCTGTTATTTCCCTTGGGAACTATTTCATTATTGGCAAGAACTTCTCTTCTATATGTTTCCTTCCCCCCCCCCCACCCAATTTCTTGTGATTTTTCCAAGTGGTGTAATTCAAAACTGTTCATGTCTTTCTATCTTTTTATCTATCAGCATCTTAATTCCCTATCCACAAACTGATATCAATATCATGTGGGCAATTCATCAAGGAAAGTAATGTCTCTGGTATTGATTTCTTAACTAATGAATAGAGAAAATTAATATAACTCTTCCAAAAATTCTGTCACTATATGGTTTTCTTGGGTCAAGTTGCATGAGGAGTTGAATATGTGTGCAATAATAAAATGCCTGTTGCTTTTTAGAAGGGATTTTCTGCAAAAACTGATGTAAATTATGCAAGAAACTGGTGTCCATTATTGTATGGTAGTGGATAGACCATGAAGCTGCTCTGCAGAATGTAAAAAGCATGTAAACAATCAGAAAAGGGAATTTGAAAATGAAGGGAAGTGAGCAAAGAATACCAGCTGATGAATAAAACATTTCCCAAAGTTCAGAAAAGTCAGCTGGTCTATGTTAAAGTGGTTGCCAGGCAACTCATCTTTTAAAACAAGTACTTCTGTGGCAGATAACTCATAAAGACATTGAAATGGCAAAATTAACTGCTCTTGAACAATTTCTTCGATACATTAGGTACAAACAGGCTTTCATTCATCATCAGGCGTGCATATCTTCTTGTTATAACTTTTTTCCTTGAACAAATGCATGTATTTTGTCCAAAGCACTGCATTTTTAACTCTTTCATCTTATTCATGAGGGAACAGCTAGGAATCTCTGCCTTAAATCTGGGCATTGATATAAATCTAGTTTGGATGAAATAGGGGAACTCACTCTATTTTGAAAAACAGGCAGTCTTGTTTGGTAGGATTAGAGACTCGCATGTAAAGAGGGGCTTGGTTGTAGTCCACCAAATATTTTCCATGAGATAGACTGAGAGTGCAGCCAGAGAGGGAGAGACTCCTGTAATAGACTGTAAAAATACTTCAGGAAAAATGCAGGCAGGTCCTGGCAGTTCTTGCTGTGTAGAGGAGGACAAAGCAGTAACTGGAGGGGAAAGCTAATCATATGGAATAATTTATTTGACTTTTTTCTTTCCAATTTTTAACTGAACAGAGTTGTGTTGTTGTTTCTTTTTTTTTCTTTACTATTGTGCTCATTATTCATGGTTGCTCAATGAACACTTTAGTGAAACACTGTGCACAAAGGATGTTTGCAAGCTGATCACAGTGCCTGTGTTTTCAGCACTTTGCTACTTGCTGTTTATCATTTGTAATTGATCACCCTTCATAGTAAGATACTATTTCCATCTCCAGATTGTATAACTGAAAGTTTTATAGATGAGAAAGGGAAAATTGAAAACTTTCCAAGGACTTCCACAAGATTATTGTTTTCTGTTGAATATGATGAAATAGTATCTTTACTGAAGTAGAAAACAAATAATAAAAAGCTTTTACCAACTTCGGAGCAAATCTGTAGCATTTCAAAACCTGTTTGGGAATGTTTATAAATTCTTTATTTGAGTGCCAGCTCATCTCTGCCACTAGTAAAATGCCTGGGATAACCCACCTCTCTAACAGAGCAGCACAGTGTACGTTCCTTTAGTGGGTATTTCATTACTGCCACAGCAATGTCACCACAAGCAAGTGAGAAATCCTCAGTCTTTCAATTTGTCGTTGTCCTCCTGAGTTGTCTTCTACTGGTGGTTCAGCCATAACCATTATTTCTGCAACCACATACAGAAAAACAAAACAATCAATCCAATGACTGTGCAAAGTACCTTTCCTGTAAAAAGTTCAAATGTACCACAAAAATGCTTATTGAGATGCAAATTGATGTAGAGGCTTTTTGTTGGTAGCTCCCAGTCAGTCTTTTGCAGTGCTGCTGTGGGGACGTGGCTGATGGTAGGACTGCAATTTTTCACTCCTGGGACATTGCACTCAGAACAGAACCTGTGGCACGGACACCAATCCCTTGGTAGCAAATCAGTCCCTGGATTTCCACCTGAACATTCCTTAGCTTGATTTTGGAGCGATTTTATTAAAAATATGTTAGAGAAAGAAATCAGGATGAGAGCTGGGTAATGTTTTAATATAGTGCATTTTTCATGCCAGTGTTAAAAATGCACAGTAATTTTTGAGGTCTGTAATATTTTTTGTCCTCAGCCAGTCATACT
This sequence comes from Sitta europaea, assembly GCA_013400255.1. Taxonomy (NCBI): domain Eukaryota; kingdom Metazoa; phylum Chordata; class Aves; order Passeriformes; family Sittidae; genus Sitta; species Sitta europaea. Next base: position 637,224 of record VXBS01004845.1, read on the forward strand.
GTCCCATTGAAATAATTAATCAAGGCATGGATAAATTCAACACTCAGTTAGATGACGCTTTTTTAAAACAAGATTGGATATTAGGGAAAAATTATTCACTGAATGGATGGCCTAGCATTGGAATAATCTGCCCAGATAAGTAATGGAACTATCATCCCCAAAAGTGTTCAAAGCACTCATAGATGTGGTGTTTGGGGACACATCCCAGGAGAGGGCTTGGCAGTGTTATTTAGTGGCTGCACTTGATCTTAGAGGGCATTTCCAGTCTATGATTCTTCTGATTTTAAATGTTTATCATTTGCATTTTGTTTATTCTTTACCTGACTCTCTGATATTTAACATCCTCTGTGCTCGAAATATCCTCCTGGATATTTGGATCCTCTGCAGTGATGGGGGGTTCCCGTGTGTGGGGACAGTGCTGTGGTGTCCTGGCAGGCACTGCCACCAGCTTTGTCCGCTCCCCACGCACTGGAGGAGTGCTGGGCTGGGCTGCCAGGAGCACCACTGGAACACACAGCTAATGCACCATCTTCCCTGCTTGTGTGTATAAATATATATATGTGTGCCTGGGTAATTAATGCACATAATTACTTAGATTGATTGATACAGATACTTATTTTTGTTTGCAGTAAATATGTTGGAAGGTTTCAGAAACACAGTTAATGAGCCTATTTAGCTATTCAAAAGATACAGGATCTGAAACTTTGGGAGTAGGAGGTGTTGCAGGAGCTGTAGCCTATTATTCAATTCCTGGGGTCAGACCACCAGCAGCTGTAAAAATCAATAAGGCTTACAAGGATGAAATAAACTTAAAAGAAGAAACATTGACAGAGAATATTCCACAAAGCCACTCTTGATAAGGCTGAGCCTGTTCATACTGAAACCTGGAGAAGATTTACTCTTTATTCTAAGAGCCTTCAGCCAACATCAAAACTTTGGGCAAAATTTTCCCAAGTCCAGCTTCCCAAAGGATTCAAAATGTGCCTGGGTGCTGCAGCTCTGGAGCACACTGAGACAGTGTCTGACCAGCGCCCCTTCCTGCACTTCACTGATGGTTTTGGTGATACGCACACCAATTTTGTTTTTTGTCTGTTTTCTTTTTCAGAACCTTTCAGAGCATTAAAAAACCCAGAAAACCTTGCTGGTCTTGCAAGTAAAATCAAGTTGTGCAGATATTAATAACACAGACCTGAGAGAACTTTGTGTGACACGTTGTGGTATAAATTTTAATATATGCAGAAATCATTCTAAATAGTATTTCAGATAGTGGGAATAACATAAATCTTCTGATACTATCATAAATATTCCCTTCTTTCTCATTTTCTCCTATGCTCTGTCTGACTTGATACCATATCAGATTTAACTGCAAAGACAGATGTAATTTCTAAGGCCAAAGGAACTATTCACAGTACAAAGCCTCTAGTATTGGAAGACACATTCCTATTGAAAAGCAGTCACAGCCAAGATGTCAGGAAAAATTCTGGTCCATACTTTATGTCATGTACTTAAAACAAATCCTGGTTAAACACAATTATTTTCTTATAGAATAAATTATTTTGTACAAGTCTGATGGCCTTTAAGACTTTTTTTCATGTGTTTAAAATGGTCAAAAGTGTATATTTGCCAAGTCCAAGCAGTCATGAGTGTGTCAAGCCCCTGAACAAAGATGAGCAAAATAAATAAATAAATAAATAAATAAATAAATAAATAAATAAATAAATAAAGTCTGAGAAAATAATGTTGTGTCTGTTATGTGCTGTCTCCTTTCATCTGCTTTATCATTCATGCTTGCTAGATTTTCTCTGCAGTTGGGAGGGTTAGAAAATGAGAAACCGAGGTTTTGCATAATCACATGATTCCAGGAAATGCACTTTTAGGGAAAATCACCAAATGTCACAGACAGTTGACAAGCATGACAAGCCATGAGAGGGTGCTGTCAGTTTCTGGGTGTGAACTTCCAGTTTCAGCCAAAGTTATGAAAATAAATATACCATTTGTTACTCTGGAGTAGCATTTATTTACTAACTCACTTCACCAAAGAAACAGTCAACTTTGCAAGTGTCTTCAAATCATTTGCTGTCATGTGGTTTGCAACACTTTTTATGGCCTCTGTAATTTACGGTAAAGTGATTTAAAGTAGATACCTTGATTAGATCAACATTAGTCTTATATTTTTAATGTCAAATTATGTAAAAATGGAAGTAATGATTAATTTTGCTATAGGAAATTTCACCGAGTTATAATAATTTCAGTCTTATCTCTTTGAGCTGCATGTTTCTCCTATTGCTTTAAAACTAATTTAGGCCACATTATATACAAAATTAAATCTTACTTTTATAGCTACACCCTTGGGGTTCAATGAAAAGACTTTATGAGCTAGAAATTAAAAGTACTGGTTGAAAATACTATTACATTATACAAGCTATTATTAAGGCAATTTACAAAGTTGGTATTAAAACTATGCACATTTTTCATTGTTAGCACCCATATATTCAGCAAACCCATGGGACCATTTTGTATATAATCTGGCAAATAAAATCAACTGAAAGGTAAACAGTAAGTCCACAGCATTTCTTGATAGGGAAAATTGCACTATAATAACTGTAAAGCAGATTTAGCTTCAGATTGTTGTTAATTTAGGTGATGCATCCCACATTTGATAAATGTTAAAATCAGTTTGAAACTCTCTGTTCCACAAATATTGGAGAACACACAGAACTCTGAGTGTGCTTTCTCATAAAAAACCCAGATACCTTATATTCAATGAACCTAATTTGGCACAAGTCTATTCTGCGTCTTAAATGTGGAGTCACAGTTGATTTTTGACTTCTATGTATGTTTCCCGAATTTAGAGGCAATATAATTGCTTGTTTTGCTTGGACTGTAGATAACATAATGCGTGGCTTAATGCTTTTATTTCTGAACAGTGATGTAAAAAACTTTGGAACATGATTTATGTCGTTTAATTTCAAGGATGCTTAAAGAACAGAGACCACCAAGAAGCAGGGTGGAATATCAAATATTTGCCCAAGATGGCAATACTGAGACAGAACCCCATGAGCATGCAGTTGGTCCTTTAATGTCATATATTTATGTATTCCACATTGGAGCACCCTGGGTGTTATATCAAGATGGGACAACTGTGTTCAAACAGAAGGGGAAAAGATTTTTTTCCCCTTTCTTTGGGAAACCCACTGTAGTAGTAGAAATGTTTTGTCAAGAAAGCTGCTACCAGGACTGGCTGGTGCAGTGGGAGTGTTGGGAAGAGCTGGAAGGATGGAGCATTTGCTGCAGCAGCATCACAACCCAGTCCCTTGCTGCTCTGTGGCTGCAGGAGTCTTGTTGGGAAGGTCTTGCTGCTGGGACTCAGAGGTTTTTTCCATCTACTTGCACTCTAATTTTACAGAAAAACTGTCACATTGCTGATGGAGTCAGAGGACAAGGAAGTGCATTCCTCCCTTGGGTTCCAGGACTGGGTTCTAGCTAGCATTAGGCAGAAAATTGAGAGGACTAGGGCTTTTGGGGTTTAGCTATTCTGAGGTTTAGGTCAGCGATTTATTTGGACCATCAGTTCTTGCAGAGGAGTCTGAGAAAACACTTCCCAGACTTTTTTAAGGGCTTATCCATGAGGTGCTAGATTTTAACCAGACTAGGAGAGAGCAAGGATGCTCAGTCTGCTGCTGAAATTTCAGTGGGGAGCTGGGATATTAATTAAAAACCTGTCCAGATTCTGGGTAAAATGGCAAAATTGTCCTTGCTACTACCCTTTGTGGAAAGCTTGTGGTTCAGGAGCTGCCTGGGAAGGAGGAGCTCATGTAAGTGTGCTGCCCAGTCATGGGCACCCAGCTTTCAGGGGAAGCTGTGGGAGTGCTGAAAGACAGACATCCTTTCCTTGGGTGCTCAGCAGTCAGCCTCTGCAGGAAAAGTATGGATTAGGTGTCAAAGGTGACTGCCACACTGTATAATCGAGTCAATAAATGCTGCTGTGATACTGAGCAAAAGAAATTTTGACTGTTCCTGTTGTGTTGGGACAGAGGGAATTCCATGCAGGAATGTTGTGTACAGCTGTCGTGACCTAGAGCATGTTGCCAGTCTGCACTGAGGAGTCACAGAAACACCTGAAGGTGTCTGATTTTATTTATGTGAGGGACCAGTAACCCTTTAAATGAAATGAACTATGAGTGTAAGCTTTAGGAATTCCTTTTTTTTTTTTTTTTCATGTTACAAGAACAATTTGAGAAGAAACGTGATTTTATTTGGCTAAAAAAACCTCCTCTAACCATCCAACTTTATTCCTGTTGCTGACTATAAAGATATGATTTATAGAGATTAAAGAAGCTTAATAAAAAAGTAATAGCTCTGATATTGTATTTAATTTTGACAGTCTCTATTATCTTCTTACTGTCCCTTAAAGAAAAGGATTTTATAACTATTAGAGCAAAATGCAAACATTGCTATTATTAGATATTCATATTTTATGGCCTTGGAAAATGTTGACATTTAATTAATTTGATTATGGATAAAGTAATTCAATTTTAGATTGCCTACATTAATTTATTAAACACTGTAAAAGATAATAGATTGAGTGCAAAGGGAAATGGAAGAAATTATGTGTACTCAGAAAACTATCAAGCATGTTTAACATGTTTGTACAGAGAAAGCAAAAAAAAGACATTGTGTAATACATCAATCAACCCATGGAGATTACATTTCAAAGCCTTTGTATATTGAACAAATGGAGCTTGATTTTTAGTCTTTTAGAAGTATCTGAAATTACAATAGTATAAATTTATAAATAATGCATTTTACTTTTGTTGCTATTGTTATTATGGCCTGAGGATCAAAGCCTTAAATTAGGTATCTGAATTAAATATAACCACCCCTAAGAACTGATAATCACCACACCAAATCCTATTTATATAACTTTTCAGATTTAAATAACTGAATTAATTCAAAAAAATATTTAAAATCAAGAAAAAAGTTTAGGGATGGGGCACATGAAAGCACAGGACAGTCCTGGAACCCCCTAGGCACACGATATCCTCTTCACTGAGTGACTTTCTTCCCTTGAATGGGGATCCTTGTTCAAGGAATGTTAGCCACATTGATTTCAGGAAATTGTTTTATATAAAGTTGGTATAATAATGGTCTTATAAATAAAATGGTGCAAAACTGATCAAGTTTCTTACTAAATGGTTTGTTCTCAGTAAAATAAAATAGTGTGCCTTTCATATCCTTGTACTGAATTTTATCTTCATTGCTTTCCCGCTGGTTTTAGCAAAAATATGTTAGGAACTTCTTAAGTCTTGGAGATTTTTGCACAAATGCAAAAAATTACTTGTGCAAACTAGAGCTTTGTATAGGATTGTTTTAGATTTTGATCTTGGTGATTTTCTGTCTTCCTCACTGCTTTTTATTTATTGGTTAAATTTTATTTCTAGACCATACTTATAGAATTCTTTGATCCCTCACAAATATGAAGAATCACAACAGTCAGGAGTTACCCATAAAATTACACCTGCTTAATACAGGTTGAATTGTTATTCAGAATATGGACACTTATCGATTTTTTTCTGTGGTATGTTAGAGTAAATTTTTGACTTACAAAGGTTAAAGGCAAAAAAATTCTTCAACCCTTATCAGAAGTTACTTCCTCATATCTTTCAAAAGTGAATTGAACTTTTAAAGGCTAAGCTTTTCTTATGTGAAAGGATGATAAAATATAGAAAAAATATTTTAAACTAATGTCTTGCAGTATGTCTTACAATGTTCTTGTTAAAACAAGATATTCCAGTTAAAAATGAGGATTCATTTCAAAGACAGTGTTTTTGTCAGTATGTTTTATTGCCATAATGTACTACATTTGACATACATAAACATCATATTTTGATAGGCTGAGGCCAAAATACGTAACCTTTCTCCTTTTTCAAAGTCTTGATTTTAAAATTCTGAATTATGCTGTGCTGATTTGTTACCTTCCAAGCTTGTCTGACACTCACCTATTTTGAATTGATGGGAGTACTATGAGATTGAACCATTTCCTGGGGAGAAGCCATATATTTTTGAAATCTAATCACAATGAGCTCTTTACTACAAGAAACAATACCTAGATATTGCTGACATCTTACAAAGCAGATAGAAAGAACAGAACATTAAATGCCCAAGTTAATTCCATGCATAAAAGAGAGACTGTTTTAACTGTCTCTTATCATATTTCAAGGCAGTCTTGCATATACAGATGTGATATAAATCTATTACTGCAATAAAAAGCACTCCTTTGCTATTAAAAATCTCTAATTAATAATGAGTTTGGTAATGATTACTATTACAGTTACTATTTAATGCAAGCAAAAACTGAACATAATTTTCAAATGTGACCAAGTAGAATCTCCTCGATTCTTGTTATTTATGATTCTGCTTTCTGAAGGTCAGATTGTTTTTCATTCTCTTTAATAATTCACTAGATATACTAAATGTTTACTTCATGTCTGAATGACAACCAATCTTGTTTTAATTAAATATACCTCCTGACATTGTTTTAACATATCAGTGAATTCAAATCAGTTAGCAAAATATTAAGCAAATCAAATTTGTAGTCACTCTCCACTTTGAATATCCACTTCTTTAGTTTCTTCCCACCTGCTGTCGTGTGTTAATTTTTTTAAAGCATTGTCTATTTGCAAAAAAAGGAAAGAAATTGGTATTGTCTTGTGTTGTTTCATCCTTAAAGTGAAACCATTTGCAAGAAAATTATGGGTCCCTAGTGCTGAACTTCTTTGCATATTAATTTTGTTAGCCTTACCTCCTGTGGTCTTTAGTTCTGGAAGGCCTATTAGATAATACACAAGATAAATTTTCCCTGGTATCTTACAGCTAGTCAGAGGAAAATAATCCTTTCTTCTTAAAACTTAAAAATTGCAATATTAGCCATGCATACTTTCCCCCTATTTTATTAGCAAAGATAAGATTAATTTAATTAAGCACAATAATCTAGTCAATATTGGTTATATTTGTTTCCAGGTCTCAAGAAATTTATGCTTGTGTTAATAAATATGTCTCAATGATAATGGATAAGAAATGGATTCCACAAAAAATTCTGTCAAATGGTGGTGGCAGAATGGGCTTTGGTGGAATTTGTGTGTTTTATCTAAAATGCAGGAGCCAAGGGAAGCTGAGCAGTTGGAATAGTTGTGGTCAGACACAAATGTCAGGCACTTCACATGGTTACAAAAGCAGATTTAGTTGGATAAGGTTGGATGGCAGGAGACACTTAGATATTCAGAACTACAGAAAGATGACTGGTGAGGTTTACAAAAGTGTCCAAGCAGACAAGACACGGTTCCTATTTCAGCCCATGACAGTGAATATTTTGGCATTTTGGTGAGTTTCTCCAAGTACCCAAGTACCTGCAAATTCCTTTGGAAATCTGTCTCAGGGCTATGATCACATAGCAGCTGACTTTCAGTATGTGTCTCTGTGCCTAGGAAATGAATTTGTGGTTTTTGGAAAGAAAGTGCTGGTGTTATATCTTTCCCCTTACAGATTAACAAATTACAGGTTAAATTCCTTCAGCTGCTTGAACGTATTTGCTGTTTGCACTCAAGTATCATAAGCTTTTGTTGTAACAAAAGAAATGTGTGGAAAGCCCTCAGTTTTTGACAGACAACTTGTTTTTGAGTTGTTTTCCCTCAAAATGTCCTCTGCATTTAGAACAATAGAACTGTTAATATCTCTCAAAACTTTATAGCTGAGCAGAGACCAGTCAATTTGTTTCAGGATTTCCAGCTCATACTCTGAAAACAAAGTGAGCCCATCTTTAGGCTGAATTTCATCATTATTTACTGGCACTGCCTATTGTTTAAAATGGTACACCAGGCCACAATTCTAAACAAGCCTATAGTTTTTTTAGACTCTAAAAGTATAGTGGAATAAAAGACATTTTCATAGTTGCTGACATCTCTGATTTACAACTGCATTGGGAACTAGTTATCAAACAGGTTTCTTTGCTGTTACCAGATGCTTCTAAATATCTGATTTATTTTTTAATGAAAATCCTTAAGACATTCTAAAGGCATTTTCTTCTCATGTGTATTTTAAACCATTAAAATATTCTTAAATCACATGTAAACATTCTCTGCTCCTGAGAAATATTAAATCATTATCTCTGACGCTCACGTTACCTGGGAGGCTTTCTGGGAAAGAAGATTCACCTTTTCTCCCCCCTGTACTAACCCACACCTGAATCATACATGCAGGGAGGGAGCACTCTTAACAGTGTGTCAAAAGTGAGAATCCACACCAAAACCACAAAACTTGCTTAGGTGATTTCCTTTAAAGAAAAAACCTGAAAAAACTTACTGCTTATCTCTTTTGCTGTAAGTTTGTAAGCTTACATCTGAGACAGATGGAGAGATTCAGAGGAAGAGTGTGGTATCTTCCAAAGTCAAAATAAAATGAATTTTTCTAGTTTAATGAGATTATCAATATTAACCAATTAAATGTGCAAAACATATTTCGTGCATTTAGATGCAAAGATTTGCAGATAATGGTCTGAAAGCATGTAAAAAGGATTTTTTCCCCCATTACTACTTAGCCATGGGATAAGTAATGAAAATAAATACACGAGCCATCAATAAGTATTCACGGACAAGATCTACTCTGTTTCCTTGGGCAAATCTTTGGACCTTTCAATATTCCTGTTGTCCTTCTCTTTGCATATTTGATCTGTTTAAACTGTGGGGTGTCTGAAGAGAGAACTGGTTTTACTGTGTTTGTGGAGCACCCAACAGTTGCGAGATCTGTTTTCTGCAAAGCCTCAAGGCACCGCCAGGCTGTTGATGCAACAACCAATATTTCAATCTACTGAAGTTTCTGCTTTATTGCTAGAAACAGGATCTATCAATACAAAATGGCTTTCAGCCTATGTTCTTTTATCAGAGTGCTTGCCTACCACGTGCAGAGATCTGATCTCTGCAGGGGTCATTTGCAGATCAGAAATCAGAGATTTCTGCTACTGCTTTTGCATATGGCTTGTAGGAATCAAGGAAGAGGAGATGGGTTTTGCTGCAGATTCTGTTAGAGAAGAAGTGACATCATCAGGAGATAGAAAGGGGAGAGCAATGAGCTTCCCTGCAGGGCAAGGAAGAGTAAAGAGAATGTCATGGCAGTGTATTTGGGGAAGCAGGTTGGAGAGAGGAATGAACAGAAGGAGAGAGAGCAATAGAGACAACAGGAAGAAGAGTAAAGAATGAGCAATGAGACAATATGATTAGACCTTTTTTTTCCACCAGGGAGAAACATTTGCAATACAAACAATTAAAATCCATTAGACTTTCCTAATAATGCTTTTCCATGCATGTAATCATGGTGATTGCCAAAAGGATGGGGAGGAAACAGTAGGCAGGATATTTTTTTGTGTAAATGAAGAAGTGGGACTCAAGATTTGCAAATGGGAGACTGGATGATTTTTATCTTGAGGTTGGACACAGGTTATTGTCATGCAATTGGCAGAAGAAGTGGTCTAAGTGGATTCTAGGGGATGGAAAGTGTTCTGTGTCCTAAATCAAGCTGTTCCTATTTGAGCTTTAACATCAATGTTAAATGTACAGACTTGTTTCTATACTGAGATGAAAAACTTCTCAGGTATTAAATGCATAAGGAATGAAAATACTGCTTTTCATTGACTGTAAGCCTATTGTAATTTCTCCCTTACTTAAAGGAAAAAAATAACTTAGTAGGAATTTTTTTTAACCTTTGAGTAGCAAACAGTATCTAGTAAATGCAGGTATTTAAATCAGATGAAAACTTAATGGAAATTATCTTCAAAGACTTCTGGGATAAGTTTTAAATGTGGTCTTGTGAAAAGTCATTACATTGTAGTCAGAGAATATGAAGGACCTGATTCCGTTTGAGTGTGGTAGGACAATGATTAAAACCTGTCAATTAATTAAAACCTGCCTTTTGTTGTTTCTACCCTGGTCAGTCTGTGCCAAGGAACAAAAAAGTAATCTTATTGATGAAATTCCAATGCCAAATTGTCTTCATGTAAACGTAGCCTTGTAGCACATTTGTTTAAGTAGGGGCAGGAACAGCTGCTGAGCTTTTCCTCCTAAACACAGTGCAGTAACATTAACGTGCCATCTTTGTCAGGGTACCCTGGCTCCACTTAGGAGTATTTGAAAGTTTTACGTTTTGCTTCACTGGAAAAAAATCCTGAACTTGAAGTTCAGCTTTATTCCATTTCTTTTCTTGTTATATTTGATAGTTTCATGTTAAAAAAGTGTTTATCTTTAATGTTGTCACAATATTCTGTTTCCCAGCAATTAATTGCTATGTTTTATTTGCCATTTCATTTAAGTTTCTTTTATTACTTTACATCTTTATCTGTCAAACTCATTAGCTGTTTCTGTGAAAACTTCAGTAATTTCTTCAGGGATTTTTTTCCAGGTCATAAATAAACGAACAAGAAATAACCAAGAAAAAAATTTTTTAAAATAGATTTTCATGACTATTTCCTCCATTTTCAAATACCTCTTGTCTTAACAATCAAAGCCAATTCTTTATTTCTTCAGTAGTTTCTGACACATTATTTGCAAATCATGCAGTCTAGTTCTGAGCATTGTCCTGGTATCTCCGCAGATCTTAGATCGACTGGGGTAGAATTTCTCCTGCTGACCCAGTGTTACTTCGTCCAAGCTTTCTATCCAGTTTACTCATCCTGTTTTCTATTCTGTGCTTTAGCATTAATTTTTCTAAGCAATACATTTTATATTTCTCTGATAAAGTTTTCACTGTACTGATCTGGAGTATTTGTATGTTTAAGAAAACAGATATCAGTTTTCATGTTCAACATGTGGTGAAGTCACTTGAATGCCATCAGTTAGAATTAAACATTCTGGTTTGGATCTGATCCCCATTTTCAATTTGTTGAAACAGTCTCACCATAGGTGTGTCAGCTTTCTTCAATCTATTAGTGCCTCCAAGGTTTGAAAAGGAATCTCTCTCTTTTTTCTCTTTTTTCTTTTGTTCTTCTTTTAATTTTTTTTTTTTTTACTGCTTCCTCCTTCCTCCTGAACAGTTTTGACAGAAGCTTTTTTTGTCATGTACAGGCATTTCAGCTTCCTGACCTAATCGTTTTGCTGATCCTGATTTTCTTCCATAATTCTTTTTGTTTCCTTAGGAAATGTAAATCTGTTGCAGCATCTGTTAGCTATCCTTGTTTATTAATAATTAGGTATGAATGTAATTATAAATTCTTTAATAATTTACCTTTACCACCTCTGAGAGGCCCATAACTAATCTCTTGTTTAAACATTTCAGATCTTCGTCTTACATTATTTTCATATATCATTCTCAAAGTGTTGACCACATTGTTGATACAAGCAAAATCTCATCCTCAGCTCTTGCCAGGAATTTATCTCTGAATGTGTTATCTCTTCTAATTGGACATTTGGGAGAGAACAGATTGCTGGAAGCTCAGCCCTATGGCTCCTTAATTCATAGCTGCTTGGCCCTTCACTAAATTAAAGCTGCATGGAGCTGCCTGATTTAAGAACTCGGAGTATTAAGAGCAGCAAAGGATGAGATACAGCAGGGCTATGTACTTTTATGCTGCTTATATAACCTACTTGGACCAGGCTCCAAACACTAACCTTCACTTTTCTCTTCATTTACGTTTGCCAAATTAATACTGCTGAAGGAACCAAGCACAGAGGAATCTCCAGCCATTGAGGGGCTATTTTGACTGAATATGTAGTGGAAAATGAGATTAGCAGACCAGAAATCTAGTCCTCTTCAGGAGGTGAACAGATGTGTTCTTCCAGCTTCAGCTGTGCTGGTGGAAGATATTAGTGACCGCAGCCTGTCTCTGGGTGGTTATCAGGAATCCCAAATCCCCTCGGCTCTGCTAGTAGCGCTGCTCATACCAGCTTCTTCTAACTCTTTCTTCAAAATGCACTAGATTAGCAAGGACTTACTGTTTATCTCGGCTAACCTGGCCTCCTCGGGAGTGGCCTAAGCCGGGGAGCGCTCGGGTAGCGCTGTGCCCGCGGGTCGGTGGGGGCAGCACAGAACAGCGGACAGCGATCCCTGTCCCGGGCAGAGCGGCCGCAAAGCAGCTGGCTACACCCCAAACGCTGCCAGATACGCCTTCGGTCTCCTTCCTATCCCCGTGCTAATCCCAGATCCATTTACTCTTATAATTTCTGCGCTTTAGACTATTCTGCTTTTGACAGCAGACTTTGTTTATTTCAAAAGCTTTCATTTTCCCGGCGGCTGTGTAGAGTGATGATCTGGTGAGCAGGAAAACAGAGCGACTTCTAACCACGCACGTATGCTCCCCGTGGCTGTCTCCATTTAATAAATTTTTATTATTTGCTACCTCTAAATTCCTGTGTGATAAATCACCAGAATCTGCCATGTTACTCTTTGTATTCTGAACTAGAGAAAAAAATCCAAACCCCAAATGCTTGTTTAGAAAAATATGTCAAGAAAGACTGTGTCTGCCCCATGGTGCTTCTGGTTCAAATGAGAGAAAACACAGATGTACTGGACTCATTGTGGCAGAGATCTTCTGCTGGAACAAAAAGATACCAAAAACTCAAATACATTTCACAGACTGGATACTTGCTGTTTCCATATCATCAGATAAGGTTTTTCCCTTCTGCATTGCAGAATAGTAATGACAGCATTCAGTGTTTTAGGGTCACATTGGTTTATAGGTCTCAAGAAAAATGATTCCCCCTGATCCCCCATATTAAAACTATATTGCAATATTCTTATTTTTTTTAGTTTTTCCCTTTGACAAGAAATTAAAACTTAAACATTAATATTTTCGACATTTTGAAGGTGATTTTTTCAGGCTGTAAATTTCCAAAGAGGGGGAAAAAGTGATTGAATCCTTTAATTGCTCTAAAGATTTCAGAAAACATGTAGATTTAATGGTCTGCAGATTTTGGAGAGGAATCTGAAAGAGAATGAAAATATTACAATGGGAGTGGGAGCCAGGTCCAGATGTACATGACAGCCTTAAGAGAGTCAAGGAAATTGAGGGCAGCTGAAGTGAAGGTGCAGTGGGATTTATTGGCACCAAAAAAAGTCACAGGCGTAGAGAATTTTGGTCTGACTACTATTTACTGTGTGTTTAATCACATAGGCTTTGGAGCAAGCCAAATCTGTCTGGAGAAAGCAGAGTTGAAAAAGTAATGCTTTTCTATTTTTTTTTTTAATTGATGAGAAGCTAGACGAGGGGAGAGCAAAATCAAACCAGATTTCGGAGGGGGGGTGGGGAATGAAGCAGAAACCGCGTTTTGATCGAGGCGCTAAGGCTGAGCATCCGAGAGTGACGCGCCTCTCCCATGGGGACCCCTCTGCTGCGTGTGCGCGCCTTTGCGCGGAAGATGCGGTTCGGGAATGAGCAGAAACATTAAGATTGTTAAACAGAGCGGACGGATGCGCCTTCGGACGCTGTGCGAGCCCGGGCGGCCCCGGCGGTGGCGCTGGCAGCGCGTAGGANGCGCCCCGTGGCTCAGGGAGCCGGGGGAGAGCCGAGCACAGAGAGCCCGCCCGTCCCGTCCCCGGGCTGGGGGCTCAGCGCGGGGCGCCGCTCGCTCTTTCGCTTGCCTCCCCTAGGGGTGCGTGCGTGAAAGTTGTGAAACCTCCCCCACGGGTTTTTCACCTGGCAGGAAATATTGCTTTTCTGGAAAGCTTTCCGGTCCTGTTTCTAGAACAGAATAAAAGTATATAAAGTCCCCATGCTCGTAGTATTTTGCAAAATACATTGTAATGAACAGCGGGTGGGACGTTGAGTCTGATTAGCACATTTCAGGGCTTTTCTAGCGGTCATCACTCTACATGGTCCTCCGTTTTTACTGTTCTGATAGTGTTGCAGGAGACAGATGGGATTTGATGTTCTGTAGATGAACACACACAAAGTTTGCCTCCTTCAGTTATTTTTTCCTTGTCTTGTTTGTGGGTGCTTTGGGAATATGGCAAAGGTGGCAGGGCTCTGGGGAGCATCCTTTGATGTCTCAGACTTTGGCCATCATGTCTCTTCCATTGGTATGTATTCAGACTTTCTCAAGAGAAAAGAATGTGTAGATCATGCACTGCTATTTTAAATTGGAACAAAAGAGAGTTGCTAGTTTAGTACTACCATCAGAAACACTTCTCTAGTGCTTTGTCTGGCCTATCTTTCCATCGTTTAGAGGATTACTTACATAAAGACAATACTATCAGCAAAACAAGTTTTTTCCTTTATGAACACTTATATTTTATCTATCTGCATTTTTAATACACAGGTCTAGCTGACCTAGGAGCAATGTGGGAAAATAGAGAGGAGAGACATAGTTATCAAGGGCAAAATAATACCCAATTACAAATTAGGAACTACAAGTAAAAAAAGCATCAGATTGTCACACTGAGTGAAGAAAAGAGATTGGCAGAAAACCTTGGAGAAGAGCATGTTCTTATCACAACAAATAGTTGGTTCTGATGTACTTGATGATGTCATCAGAAACCCTCAGTGCTTGGAGAGACACTAAATAATTTTAAATATAAGCAGCTATCAAGGTATAAGAAACTACAGGAACAAACTGTATTTGAAACACAGGTACTTCTGAGCAAGAGTTACAAAAGTAACTAATTACATAAGGTACTGTACATACCTGATGTTCCCCTCTATTTTTATGTTTTGGTGGTTTGACAACTAGTTTTTAATTATTCCTTTCCCTAGTTTTGGGAAATCCACAGAAACTAGGGGAAAATAAATCTTGACAAAGAACAGAGTTTCAAAAATTTTCTAAGTTTTTCTGGATGTGTTCATTTGAACTGATTTAGATTGGCTGCTTATGGCAGCCTAGCTGAACAGACATTTCCCAAAGTTTTGGCAGAACCGAGGTCTTTGGTTTTTCCTTTTCAATGAACTTTGTATGATCAGCTGCAGAATCATATTAGTGTGATCACAACAATCACACCAGTAAGATCTTCCAGTATGACTTTCCCTGAATTAGAGGAGAACTGTCTCTTTTTGACTCGATATTATGTCATACTAAACAGACGCATGCCAAAGATTATTTGGGTTTTTTAAGCAAAAGACATAAGCATTTTGATTTACAAATAACGGAACACTGAAAATTGAATTATTTTTCTATATTTTAAAATAATATTTTGCCATAAGATAATATTAGGACTCTGTTGTTAGGGCAGAGGAGGATATGATATTAGCTCTTGGAGCAACATGATAGATGTGTTTTTTTATAAACATCTTGGTTTTGTAGTGGAGTATTTTGATTGTTTTGCATGTCGTATGAGAGTTTTTAT
Source organism: Sitta europaea (assembly GCA_013400255.1). Taxonomy (NCBI): domain Eukaryota; kingdom Metazoa; phylum Chordata; class Aves; order Passeriformes; family Sittidae; genus Sitta; species Sitta europaea. The sequence continues at coordinate 652,542 of VXBS01004845.1, forward strand.
TCATCAGAGCATCTAAGCATGCACCTGAGGCTACTTTGTGATTTCTCATTTCTAAATGATTTAAATAATTCAAATTATTTCACTGCAATAAAAGTAGCATGCAATAACTCCTCCTTGTGTTTGCCGATCAGGGCAGTGCTGCTGGTGCATGGAATGAGGAAAGACAAACATTTTCCTAGGCACCTGTACCTTTGACTCCCCCAAAACATTGATACTGTGGACAAATCCTCAGTGATGAGAAGAATTTTCTAGAACTTGTTGACTTCCTCAGGGAGACTGCTAACAACAGCAAATTTGGGCATTGGTTCTTATCATGTCAACTTGCAATTCTTCTCTGCTGTCTGTGTCATCTTTGAACATATAATCAAAACTTTTTACAATTCATAGCAAATGTTAAAAGTTAATTTAGAGGTAATAGTTAACTTTAGGCTGAAGGTGAAAATCATTTTTCTCCAGAAGACTCAAATTTACCAGCTTTCACATCCACAAATCATTTATTTAACATGTTCTCTCCTAGTGCTTGTTTCTTACACAGATTTTATCCTACCAATGCTATAGTAAAAGAGGGCTGGAACCCAAGTCCTTTTAAATTCTGAATCAGAGTTCTTGGCATGAAGATTTGTTTTAATCTAGGGCAGATAGTCTATAAGCTAGAGATATATGTAAGTGGGGCATGGATCAGACACTCTTTCCCATTGCTTGTGACCCTGTCATCCTGAATCATCCCTGGTACTGCTGATGCATTTGAAGAGCGCAGGGTCACTGGTAATTAAGACAGCTTTATAAAAGTGCTAGCAGTTGCAGCTGTAGGATGGAGAGTACCTGGAGTGCAGAATTTGTTAACCACGTTGAATTCCCTTCGAAAAGGAAACCCTAACATTTGCACATACACTGCTATCTCGTGGGCTCAGAAGTTATACAGGGTTGCATTAGGTCACTATTTGGATAGACAATCTCCATCAAAAATGCCAGGTGCTGCAGGAAGCCTTGCTGGTGCCATGGTGGCCAGGACTTCCTCTCGGAGGCATTACTAAGCAGTGCTCCACATGCCTCAGGACCTTTTGGTTTGATGGTGAGGATGTATTTTAAGCAGGCATCTCTCAGTTGAAGCATTTAACACTGACATATAAGGCACAGATCAAGGGCAACAGCTTGCAAAACCCTTTTTGATCTGTATGAGAATGACAGGCACTGCGTGATAGCTGCAGTCCAGGTGGGAAAGATCAACACTGCTCTCTGAGCTAACCAAAAAGGTGTAAGGGTCTGGAGGGGAGAATTATCTACATGCTACAGAAACACTGAGTAGGGAAAGAAGCCAGTTTAAAATGGCATCAGAGCATATAAAATAAATTCTGGGGCTTGTCCTGCATGCCTTTGAATGTATGCTGACTGACTGCTTAGTGTTTACCCTGCCTGCTTTCTTAACCCAGAAAGCCTGGAAGAAAAGCATAGCTGGGAGAAGTACACCATCATCTGGCAAATTTAGGCTGATATGCCAGCCTTGACACCTGCCATGCATCACAGCTTCTGCACAGTACATTACAGTGACTCATGTACAGAAAGACTAAATCAGGAGAGTGACACAATATGGCACAAAATTGTATTTGCACCAACATTTACCATCCACCTGATGTCAGGACATCTTCTCTTAGAGATGAATATCATGGCACAAGGCACAAGGCAAAGAAAAATAACAAAAATAATAAAAATTATTTTTTCCGTCAAGGGCATAATTGCAAAACGTGGCTGCATCTCCCACTTGTTTGTCTAAACAGCCCTGGACATTACATGCCACTGTTAACACTGACAGATGGATGTAGAAACCAGCTGGAGAATCTCTCTTAGATAGCACTCATGACCAAAGTACGTACTTGGACAAAGTTTTCATGGAATGAGTGTGATGTTCATTCACTGGATCAGCTTTCTATAGTATAGGTAGGTATTAGGCAGCTGGAGTGAAGCATTAGGTCCTGGCACCTCTGAGCCATCCAGAGAATGTTACATTTCTGGAACAACCATCAAGCAAAACCATCAAGCACTTGATTGGCAGACTCACTTGCATCTGGCACCATTCCCTACATGTTCACTGTATGGCTGCACACACAAAGTTTAAGAGAGACACCATATATCCTCCAGGACCGCACTGTAGAAAGAAGTGCTACAAAGCTGAGTTTCAACAAGATCATTAAAACACTGTTGTGAGAGCAGCAACATCAGTGTTTGTTGGGCAAATAGAGATCTTGTAATCATGAGTATTACTGTGCAATTAAACATGAGAGTGAACATATATGTAGAAGAGAAGTGAGCTGGTCTTCCTAGGTCCATGCCCGTTGCTCTAGCCACTTGATTATACTGAGTTTACATTACTGCATCAGCCATTAAAATCATGGGAGATTTTCCACTGATTCTCCTGACCTTTGTATCACACCATTAAAGTATGGCTCACATAGTCAGTGTCTTCTCTCAACTTCATGTCATAGGTACATTCTTGCTCAATTACTTTATCCTATGTAATGGAGGATTAATACTATCCTACTTTATCTCTGTAATGGAGATAGCAACTAAAGAAAAAATCTGCATGTGTGACAGCACATCTGACCCTCTCTTTTTGTTACACTAGAAGTAAAAGTGATAGCAACCAGATTAATTTCCTGCCTCATTCCTCCCTGTAGCTTGGGGTCCAGAGGCCCACAGAAAGTCTTCCCGGAACTGCATCAGGCAAGCCTAGCCTAGTGTAAATACTTTTTCATTTTAGAAATTACAAATTTGACACTTTGCAAATACTACACCAATACAACTATTTTGGCCCTGCACATGAATGTACATCTTCAGGAGCTTCCTCAAGGCCATGCAGTTGGTATTTGTAGGCTGGCACTCCCTGGCATGGCAGCAGTGACATGTATTGCTCTGCAGACACAGTCAGGTGCTGTAGCAGTGCCCTTGGAGCACAGCCACGGCAGGGCAATCTCCACAGGAAGGCACTGTTTGCCCTCATGTCCCCTTGGCCAGGTTGTTATGGTTTTCTTACCCTCCCCTTCTGGCTTTGTCACCCCAGAAGAATATTGATGGATTCTTTGAGTTGCTCTTTGTGCTGGGGTGCCAGAGTCTCTGGGATAATTACTTCACAGCACAGTTTACCGCGGTGAATGTTGTCAGAACAGCAATACATATTTGTTGTTGTAGCCAACTGGCATCCAGCTTGAGGATCTTTCTCTGACTATTTAAATTAGAGTCTGCATTGTCTTGTGTGATAATGCTCACAGAGCAATAAGGCAGCGTGCTTTCTATGAAATGTCTTGTAGCCAGTGATCTTTTAAGCCTTTCTTGGCTTGTCTTCTGGTCTGAACATCTGTGCTCTGTCCCTCTTTCTGTGTAGTGTTCACTGCTATTGGACATTCTGCTTGAGGCAAGATCAAGTCTAGCATTCTGTATTTCCCATCCTAATTGTGGTATTGTGTTGCTGCATATGCTCTTAACTGGCTTTTGCAATCCTTCCTGGAATGTGTATATAAAATTTGTGAAATATTCTCAGATCCTCTGGAATGATAGCAGAAAAAAGATACTAGAAAGGAAAGGAATTTTAAAATCAGTAAAGTACCTTTTCAGTTTTCTTCAGCATTTTCTATATTATGTATTATTTCAGGTCAATTATTATCTAGGCAGTTTCTAAATGTGTGGTGTCTGGCACCTGGGAGGGAATCCACAAAACCCAAGAAAACCATCCTCTGCTCTCTCCCTTCACCCACAACTTCCTAACTTTCCGCTAGGGTTTCTTAAAGTCAAGGAGAACTCTGAAGTGGTGGGTGAATAACCTCTCGGGCAATATCTGCCTAGAATGAGCCAAAAGATTTTTAATTTTGTAGTTATTTATTTAACATAATTTTCTACTTATTTTCATTTTGCTCTTCTCATTGCTCTACTGAACTAGCACACCTAAGAGAGCAAAGAAGAATATTGTTTCATATTTGCATGTAGAACTTAATACATCTCAACATTGCATTTCACGCAATCAGAAAAATAATAGTAAATGTAATTGCTTCGTTTTGTGCCAGTGAACAATGGTTCTGCAACCTGTGTGGCATTCAGCAGCTCTGCGTGCTGCAGGGTGGGCAGCAGTGCAAAGGTGACTGTATTTTTTGCTTCTAACAAAGTCACACTTGACCTTTGCCCTCACGTCTCACTCTTGGTCCCAAGTGTGGGGTCATCTCACAGCAACCACCTGCCCTGCAATGTTTCTTCCACAACATATCAATTGCTCTGGCAAAGCAATTGCATGCGTTTAAAAGATTTGCAGGCATATTGTTCCCATATGCGAGTTCTCCTGCAATGAGATATTCAGTTGTCACTCCTGGGGAACATGGTGCCCCTTTAACCTCCACCCCAAGGCTTGTAAGTCTGGTGCTGAAAATTTTCCCTCACACTGCAGGTAGTGCCAAATGTTGTGTCTTACACAGATCTTTTCTGAATCCTGTGGCTTGCATCTCCAGTCCAGGCTACCTTGCCTACCACGTTTTCGTGGTCGGTGCTGATATTCTTAAAATAAATATAGCTGAAGAATAATAAGCAGCCCTTGGCATTACAGTGAACAAAGTAAAGGAGAATGATCTCCACACTGCCGTACTAAAGTGAGAAATTCAGCATCAGAGGAAAGGAAACGTTGCTGATCTGCTGCAAATGTGACCACAACAATCTAGCTGTGTATTCACAGAGAGAAAGTTATTAGTGTTGGAAAGTGAAATGCTGTGTAGGGAAAAAGCTACTGGGACCTTAACTGTTTTTGCCTCCTGCTTTGGTTGTCACAGATGTTAGTCACATCACATAATGCACTACCTGAAGGCACTCAGCTACTACAGTGACGAGGGCAGTATAAGAACCTATATAGAATAGAAAAACTGTAAGCAATGGTGTCCTGTGAGGATGAATTCAGGGAAGAGAATGCCTAAGGGCTATATAAGCTAGTGGGTGGTTTCACTAGCCCAGGAAATGGAAATAAACCTCCAAGCCTCTTTCCTTTAAAGGTTTTTCGTCTTTGCCATTCTTTTTATTTTATTTTCACTGAACAATTAGGAAAGCACAAAACAAATAATTGGAAATTTTCTAAGGGCTTTCCACACAAGTCCGGAGGAGGAAGGGGACATCATTTCCCCAGGTGTCTTCTGGCATTGCTTCTCCTGTCTTTCTCTTCTGCCTTGAGCAGACCTGTGGGGACTTTGGACATACTAAGCTGCTGTAGACTGTGCTGCCTCTACCTTCCACAAATCAGCTGTCAAAGAAAAAAAAAATTATATTATCCTACTTATGCAATGATAGCCTGTTGAAAGACTAATTTTCTTCTTCCTCGCTCTCCAGACACACTCGTGCTCTCCTCTCCAGCGAATCTTCAGAGCCAAAGAGGTGCAAACAGGAGCTTTATGTGCGCAGGGTGGAGGCGGTGCCTCGGGAGGCAGCGGCTGCTCCGTGTCCGGGTCAGCTTCCAGGCGCCTGGCGAGAGCGATGGAAGCACCGAGTGCAGGGCAAGCCTCCAAATGTGGCTACCACACTTTGGGTGTTAAGCACATGCAACTCCTCCTGAAATCAGTGGGAGGCAAAGGCCTCTCAGCACTGGAAGTAGGAATGTGATTCATCTCTGAAATCTAACTTTACAGGGTGGTCACAGAGATTCTACTTCTGAACTTGAATCACTGTGTCTTAGCTGCATTTAGGGTTGATGGAAAGAAATAAGATCGGCTCATTCTGGTCACCAGGTAATTCTAGGTGGCTGTAACTGGAGGCAATTAAGCTGATATGAAATGAATTCTGCTCCTGCTGTCTAAAATCAAGGTCTTGCTTATGTGGAGCAACCACAGTAACGGGAAACTTTTGAAGCTAATTAATGTATCCAGTGAAATATCTCATCAGAATGGCAGAGCCAAGGACAGGATCATGGAATCTGAACTTCCATTACCTTACAGTCATCAGGCACATGTAATGGAAAGTTGAGACTGAAGATACCTAAAAAATGTCTGCTTTTAAACAGCTAGTAATTTTGTTCTATGATAGACATGTTATTAAAATTGTCTTTTTTTGGGAGCAGGAACCACTAGATTTTTCAAAATCTAATTGTTATAATTTTAAGCAAAATCTGCAGAAATTAGTTAGATACTGAATCTCATTCACTTTATGTAAGATAAATAATAATTATGGGCAAGATACAAAGGTAGATTATGTTCTCTAGCTGTATTTCACAGTACTGCAAGAATTGTGAAATAATAATATAGGTGGTAATCTGTAACTATTTCAACCATTTTTAGGCTGAAAAATACATAGCAAGTGCTTAACTTCTTATTGTGACTGTAGAAGAAGAATGTGATAACATTTGTGATAGTCCTGTACTGTGGATCTTGAGAGACGTTTCAAGTTCATAAATATGTTAAATGCTTCCTTCTTTGCTATTGTACCAAGTAATAAGCATGAAAATACACCATGTTGGATCTTCAGTGGCTGACATTCATTCAGCCAAGTCTACTGCTTGCTCAATAAATTATGTATGTACATTAAAATATCATTTGTTGGATCCCCACAAAATGTATCCACTCTGCAGTGCACGTGGATACTGAAAAAATGCAATTATATTTAAATATATTTCTGTTTTACCTGAGTACTTGTCTCAATGGCCTCATCCTCACTAAATGAAATTTAATCTCAATGGATTTGGGAGAACCTGGTCCCCAAGACTTTGGCACTGTAGGGTTGTCGATTTTATTTACTGTTCTGGGCTGGCAGTTGCACCTTTTGGGGATGAATATTAATTCTCATCTTAGCATAATCATTTTAGAATATTCCCTTTGTTCCATTGCCCAGATGTGTCTCGTGTCATCAGCAGATGAGCTGAACAGCAGTGGTTTGACATGCTCGGCGGCTGATTAGGCACACCGGTCGGAGGAGGCTGTGATAAAGGAATTCTTGGGGCTGCAGCAGAGCTATTTCTTACTTGTGCTGTGGTGTTAAGCAGTGGTAATGAAGAGCTGGTAAACAGGGTGCTTTTGGGAGTGCCTGCATCTGTAGGGCTGCACTCCCATTGTCAAGGCTGGAATATGCTCTGGGAAAAACCCCATATATGTGCAGGACATCATGCTGTCAAGAAACAGGAGCCTTTACCTGTGGAGGTGTGCCCTTCAACTGCTGAAAATACTTTTGAACTGGGGAGAAAAAGGTGGGAAAATTCTCCTAATTATGATTAAGATGAGTTAGACACAATTTTCCTGACAGCAGTAGCACTGTACCTACTGTCTGACTATGTGGGTGGAGAAAAAACCTCCAGCAGGTGTTTTCTTGATCAACTTCTTTCAAGTGGAGAGAAGGCAAAAATCTGTAGGTTCAGTAGATGGTTTAAAATGGACAGTGGCATTGCACAGCCTGTGCCTCTGGTACCTGGAATTGAGTCCTTTGACCACTGACACTGTTCTGCCTTAATAAGAGAAAAACCATGAAAGAGAACAAAACTTGTTCATGAAGCTGTGTCTGAAATGGATGATTAAGCCTGAGACAGTTATGATCATTTGTCCTAGGCACCACGTTGATCACTTTATAGTCTCAAATTGTCTTAATGTATTTATGTTTTCTGTATTCCCACCAAGAGGCTTTCCCCTTCATTCCTCCTGCTGTAATGAACAACAGAGAGCAGGAACTGGGCAGAGAACCATTGCTTTTAGTTGGTGGCCTGTGTCTTCTGCAGCACCCTCTGACATAAGTGAGCCAAATTTTGTGACCATAATTACACACGGGCCCACCGTGTTTGAACTTGCAATTGCACCCATTTAGAAGCCTTGCAGTTGGGCAGTTAGTCTTCTAAATGGGCACAATTGCAAGCTACAAATAACTACTCCGTCATTTAATTGCTGGTGTAAAATGATTCCTACAACATTGGAGGTCAGGGAGAAGTCCAGCTAAAAACTAAAGAAAACACAGCCTATTTGGGGAGCACAGAGGAGGCATGAACTTTCCTGGTCGATAAATCTGCCAGTGAACTACAAATGGTTGCAAAAATTGAAAGTCATGTGTGTTTGTGAGGAGAGAAGAAGATTGCCTGGGGCACTGTTGGGTAGCAGCAGTGCAGCAGGCTCAGGCTCTCACAACAGACAGGTAGATGAGCTGACTGGAAGCCATTCAAAACACACTTACTGGTATTTTGGTCTCTGGAATGATGCTGAAAAAGCAGTTCCAAAAAGGTCACGTTCCAGACAACAACATACCAGCTAAGTTTAAAGACCAAATAAATTTGGCTTGTGTTCAACGAAAGAAACTTTTATGTCACAGGCATATTTGATACTTAAACAGTTTTTATACTTCAAATGAGAAGCACCACCCCTTTCAAAACCTTGCCTTAAGGTTTTCACCATTTTTCTGAAGACAAATGAAGGCTATTAATAGATTGACGCCTACATTTTTTGTGGGTGTTACGAAAATTCTTGATTACAAAGGCAAATAACATCTCTGAGCTACATTTAAATATACGTATGTATTTACATATGTGGCTTATAATTGTTAACTTTTCCCTTATACATTTTTATCCTGTAACCAACCAATCAGAAAGCATTAGTCAGGAAGAATGACTGATTTCGGGGTGATAGTATTTAAATGTGAGTTTAGTTTAAAGCACATTCTGCTGCAAATCAAAGGAAGAGCTCTTTCGTTTTAAATGATTTAATTTTAAAATATAAAGCTTTCAATACAAGCTGGGTAGAAGGAACAAGACAACCCCCTCAGATATCTGTTTGCATATTTTTCTTTGATTGTATTTACACTCTTAAATATTTGCTTCCCCTGAATATTCTTTAAGGCAGATGAGCTTTCTGGTAGGGATGGTTATGGAAACAGGGCATTTTAAACACCTTTGAACATATATATAAGAAATAGTTTTTAATTTGCAAATATGGTACTACAACCTGGTTCAGAGAGCTCTGCAGATTTTATGAAAAAGTAGGAACATACATGATAGATTTTTCAAAAAAAATTCAGCGGTTGCCTGTCAGATGAGGGACAGAGCAGTGAGAGGTTGTTGTAATCATTCCCTAAATAGCTCCGAATAACAAATGAATTGCAGGGAATCTAGAGTTACTTCTGTGAACTATTCATATATAGAAAAAAATCTGCTTTGTTACATAAAATACTTTATCAATTATGCTAAAACTGATATTGTAACTGCCAAAGAATCCTGCCTAAGTTATTGCAACTGCCAAAGAATCCTGCCTGACATACTTACTTTTTTTTCCTTGCTTTTCAATGAAATAATTTAAATTGTTTCTTAGAAGAAGGGTGGTTAAAACCTGAGGCTAATGTCAATCCTGTGCAGACTGAGGAAAATGTGCATCTTTGTATTATCACTGAGGACAGGAGAATTTGAATAATTTCAAAAAAGATTTTGATCCACTGATGTGAAGAAATGGGATAATTGCTCTTACATAAACTGGAGTTTATCTATGAATTCTCTACCAGTTGTTGGGTTTTCTACCTATACAGCTGAGGTATTTATGTGTCTTTTGGCTTTATGCACCTCACTTTCCCCATCAAAATCTGTTCCTACAATTATTCACATGGTTAAGCATTTTGTCTGATCAGTCTAGAATACATTCCTGGGAGGACCAAGTCCCTCTGAGAACTGAATCCCACTGGGATGAGGTTATATCATTTGCATATACTTGGTTGTGTTAGTGACTATGGCAGTACTAATTCTGATATAAAATAACATATACATATTTACATACTTGAAAATCCATACATGTACATGCATACATCTGTATTTGATTTATACATATTATACATATTATACATACTGGGCTTTATATTTTGACCTCCTTGGGCTGCAGGAAGGAGAAGGCACCTCCAGTGAGCCTGACTGTCCCTCACTGCCCCATAGTGTGTGGGTCTCGGGCACCACTGCAGCAATGAGGAGGTTCTTCTGACTGGAACATTGTCTTTCTGACTTGTGAAATTGTTAATATTTACTTTTGGCTGTTGTGCACTTCAGATTCAGATTCAGTCTGCTTGGGAATACCTAGGGGATGCATGTTTGCTTGCAATGCATTGTGGTTTAATTAAGCTGATTTCAGTTGGATTGTTTTGTGTACTTTATGGCAAGCATAGAATAAGCAAATGGATTATTTTATTTATTTTTAAAGAAAGAACTAAAAGGAAATGGTACAATGCAGAAGCATTATAGACAAGTATCCTCTGGGGCAATTGTTTATTGACCCACTTTTTAGCAGAGCACCATATACATTATCCTGCTACATCACAAGTATGAATCTACCCTGTCAAACTGAAGGGGATTTTTGCCAGCATCTTAAATGAGAGAAACATTCGACCCTGAAACAGCATTCCTCACATCCTGATGAGTCTGAGATAGTTGCCATTTGTACAGTGCACAGTAAAATAGGGAGCTCTTACTCCTTAAATATATTCTTTCATGTGCCATTTTAAGCATAGTTTTCTCTTCTCCTTTCTTTTTTTTCAAGCTGTTATGGAAGTTTGCCTAAATAATGTGCAGTCTGCTTTTCTTAAGTAAACATTTTCCAAATAGTGTTCATTAATGGCTATAAAGCAAATCCCAGTGCAAGCTGATCTTTTATGTTTCCCCTCCCTTATGTCCACATTTCTGAGAACATTGATGCTGGAACCAATACAAACCATCCCAGCTGTCTCCAAAATTAGTACTGAGAAAAATAAACTGTTCTTCAAAGTAATAATTTTATATAACTAAATAAATAAATATTGTCAACATTGGGTCAAAAATACAAGCAAAATTACATCAAATTCACTTCATAAGATGGATTGTATGAATGCATTTCAGTTCCTCTCTCATCATTCTCCTTTATATTTTTAGACAGTCTTTATGTGAATACAATGACTCCAATATCAAACATTTTAAATGATGCTTGAAATATCAGTCACTTGGCTTTGATGTCACACACAATTAAATTCAACCCATCTTCTCTCAGTTAATAACAGCAATCTCACCAAGTCTAGTGCCTAATTAATACAAGCTATTTGTCACATAGAGGTGACACATGTATATCAGAAAGCTTGAAATATTGTTTTGTGCTGCAGCAGCGCTACCCAGCCCTGCAATATAGAAACTGTCTTATGTGTGATTGTCTTTAAAGATTTCAAAAGGCCTCAGAGTTTGGTGTGCTCAAGCTGGGACTCGACAGTGCATAGAAGGCACTACTGATGTGTTGGCTCCCTTTAGGCTGCTAAATAGTGAGGTATTTAGAAAGAAACGCTGCTAGAATTGAAAGGATCATACCTGATCATTCATTTAGGTGATCGGCAGAATTACGGATATGCAGCGCCAGTGGTAATTTGCTTAACCTGCAGTTTTTAAGCTATGTGATAGAATACACAATCATACGTTTTCTTATTGTTGCATAAGCATTTCTTCATATTATTTATGCTCAGCATTTTTTAACAGAGTGTTTCAGCCAGAGTTGCTATTGCCAAATAAATGAGCTTGTCTGCCTCGTGTTAATTATCATTGTGTAATAAATAACTGTATAATAAGGTGGGCCTAATCCTGCCTTCTTAACTCAGACAAGGATTCTGTCTGCCTCACTGAGTGTTTTTCCTCTGTTAAGGCAGCCGACTTGGGATCAAAAATTGCCTACATTGTTAGCAGCAGTAAATTAAGCATAATTTGTCATTGAACTCTTCTTCTGAATAAAGCACAACAGAGAAACCCACAAAGTAAGAAAAGAAAGGAAACCTTAGTTATTTCTGGATTAGTAACCATAGTAATACCTATGGATTTTTGGTGCATTATATTTTGCAGCAAGTGTGAAAGGTTTTTCCTGGATTTTTTGATTATATGCATTTTTCCTTCTTTTATATATCAGCAGTAGGGTGTTTGTAATGACAAAAAACACCTGGAACACTTTGGGCCTTACTTCCACCCAGAACTGAGCATGGGAAGGTCTACTCCAGCTGCTCCTATCTTGGCTGTGAGAAGCAATACCACCACAAGACGGGGGACAGCTGATGCAAACACTCAAACCAGTGCTGTCTCTGGAGTCCTCTCTTTGTTCACAGCCAGTGCTGCTGGTGAGCACAGTGATGTTCTAACCTCATGTGAACTTTTTTCTCTGAATTGCCAACTGAGTGGTGTATAAGCCACTAAATCTCCTGGCAGAGACAGATATAGGTAGAGAGTTGGATCAAAGATTTTTCTTCCCTCCAATCTACCCTTTGTTAGCCCTCTGTTCAATACCCTCATGAGTATGAAGCACACGGAAAACTAATCTCAAGGCCTGGCCATTGCAACGCTGGCATAAACTCTACTTTTCTTCATGGCATTTTAGGGAACATAATCCTGTACATTCGTGGTCAGTGAAGAATGGGAATGAGAGGCCTTTATAGCAGAAACAAATGGATTTTTCCATTGCTGCTTAAGAAAATGTGAGAAGCTAATCTCACATCTTGTCAGACATATACGTGTTCACTTTTAAGCCATCAAGATGCGAGTCTAGATCAAGGCAGAACTGAACAATAAGTCAGACCTATATGCAGAAGTGTGGAGAGTACCCCAATCTCTGCAACACTTGAGCAGAAAGGTGTTGTTTGAGCTCTGTGAAAATCTAACAAGTTAGTCTCTAATAGATTTGTGGTAAGAGGTTTTTTTTCTCAGATGTGGTATCTGCAAACATATAAAAAGCCACAGCTACTGGAAGAAAAAATTTAACTGTAAACAATTATTGTGAAGAGAATTTAAGGATTGTGGTGGATAAATACCTGAATGTGAGCTCTGGAGGGCTGTGCTGGTTAGAAAGATTAATGTGCTAGTAGATGGGGGTAGCAGTAGTAGCAAGTTGATCTCTTTATGCCAGATACATCATAAAGAGCCATGAGGAGTTTACAACCAACACTGAAACTGAGCAGCAAGTAGGGCAAAGAAGCACAGTGTGTTCTGTGAGATAGAGTGGTTGGACACTGAAATCTGACAGTTTAAGATTAGAAATCAGGTGCTTCTGTTTGACAGTGAAATTATTCACCACTTAAACAGAGTATTTAGAGTTACAATGGATGCTTTTCTACTTGACATTTCTACATCGAGTCTGGAAGAATTTCCAGAGTAGGTTTTTTTACCTTTAGTGATGCAGCCTTTGTGAAGTAATTACTAAATGAAAATTTATTCCAAAACTTTGGAGGTCAGGATAAGAGATCTTTGAAGGGTTGATTGCTGAAAGACAAAGGTCTCATTTGCATCTCTTGTTTTTCTAGTACCAAATCAACAGATCATCTTCCTCCCCTAGACACACCTGTTAAAACATATTGCTCTTTTGCTGCTGGTAACAGTTCAGTCTCTGGATTAGAAATCTCTCAAAGTTAAAAGGAAAGGAGAAAACCTGTTGAATTGATACACTATTACAAGTAGAAATGTTTTGGGATATTGAAAATATTCTTGTATGTGATGTAGGATGTGGGAAAATTGCAAAGCACATTAGCTCTGGAAATGAAATGGCAGGCTGCACACAGCAAAACTGGTATGAGATGTAGGGACACTGTCACCAGTGTGTCATATATTTCACAGTGCTACAGTTCTCACTTAAAACCCCAGAACTGGTTTCCATGTGATCGTCTTGTGAACTTTAGTGAGGGTTGTCCTTTAATTTATTTCTTTTGGGATTTTTTGGTGTGTTAACTTCCATCAGATTATGCTTCAGTTACCTAATAGACAAAATGCATCCTCCCTGATGGTCTGTCAGCTACTTCCTGCTACAAAGCTTCCAGGGGCTGGAGTGCTGGAGGCGAGCCACCCTGGCAGGTGTCCAGCCGCCTGGCCGGCCAGCTGGCTGCCGCTGCTGCATGCAGGAGCACAGCGCCTGCACAAAGGCTCCAAAGAATCTTGGAGGGACCCCTCGAATTGCCAAAACACTGCAATAAGGCCCTAACTGAGGGAAAAGGCAGGCGCTGGTTCATGCCACATGCACTCATGGAGAGCTGCGTGCTGTCTGTCCCCACATCTGGGTGACTTGGGAGCAATTAATGAAGTCGTGTTTTGTTTGCACAAGGTGCTAAGTGTGCCCAGTGCTGTGCAGATGATCGTGCTGGATGCTATTCTTTTGCCATATGATTTTAGAGCTACCCCTTACTTTTTTTCCCTCAAAGCCAAAACAAAAAAGAGGAGCTGTTTCCTTGTATCTTCAGACACGGCAGCTGTGGGTACCTAGCCTGGCACACCCTCTGGCGTGATGGAAGGAGCACAGACAGATCATCCTCAGTTCCTCACCGTGCATTCATGGCTGGGCTGAGGGAAGCTGGGAGGGTCAGCTGCCCCCTGCTCTCCCCAGCCCCTGCTGCAGCCTGGCACCCTGCTGGGGGCGGTGGGCATGTGCCCAAATGCCGCAGTGCAGGTGTCCAGCCTTGCTGGGCTCCTCTTGTCCTTCAAAATTGGTGTGCAATTTTCCAGCATCAGTCAGAGAAAAAAATCCCTGTGAGTGGCTCAGAATCCAGCTACCTGAGGCTCTGCTGTTTGTCCCCTGTGCAGTGACTGTGTGTCATTCCCATGCCTCGGGATGACAGAACACTGTTCTGCTGATGTTGGGGTAAGTTTGATTTCAACTGGAAGTGTTGATGAGGTGTTTCATGTGGCGACATGGTGTGACCTGCTTACAGTGTAATGGCCTGCATTTATAAAGCGTGTGAGAACTTCTACCCAAATCTCCCCAAACAAGTCTTGTTTTGATCTCTTCAAAGGTATAAATGTGCTTTATTAACTAGAGTGTTAATAAGCCATGCGTCACCAGGGCAAATGCAGTGTGACTAAGAAAAATGCATAAGGCTGCCTCCTTCCACAATTTGACCTCTTAAATTAATCCCTGGTATTTATCTGCTCAGATTTCTGTGAAGTAGATTTGGGTAGCACTCAGACTAATGGCACGTACCTAAAAATCACTAGACTCAGAGCTAGCAGAGGTAATGAAATACCTTGAAAATAGGCTGGTGATGCAAACTGGCTGTGAGCAGAAACAACGAGTGCTGCCAAGGTCATTCCAAAGGCTGAGTGCCAGTTATCACTACGTGTGTAACACAGCTATCCCCTTCATTCCCCAAAGCGACATGAACGTGGTGAACTCAGGTGCTGTTGTAGGCTATCAGACACGATTTGATTCTGTCTGGATGTATCTGGTATTGGGGCAGAAGGGGAATCCTTTGGGTTCAGGAGCCCATCCCACTTACAAAGGGTTATCTCACTGTTTGGAAACCAAACACATCCCTGTGCTCTGTAAGAGAGGGCCATTCCCCAGGCAGCTCTTGCTGAAATTTCAAAGGCTGGCTCGTGAGGGGTCTTCCATTGTTTTGTTCCCCGCCCCAGTTCTGTGTCTTGGTGTCCTCTGGCTGGTGTTGGAGCTGGTGCCAGGAGTCCTCCTGTACCCTGGCTGACACATAACTGCATGTGGAGAGCTCAGAGCTCTGGAAGGATGATGTTGGCTATTGGCCACATGCAAACAGGCTCAGCCTGGGATTTGTTGCTCCACAAACTGAAAGTAAGCACCAATTTAATTTCTATGCCTTCATGAGCAATTTTAAAGGTGAAGGATATTTTTTTGCTAGTGTTTCCATACATTAGATAGGGAAAGTTGTCAAAATTAAGCGCTCCACAGTGGGTAGATGTTTTGTTTGTAGCAAAATGGGTTTCCATAAAGTGATGGATTCATGAAATGAAGTATTGAGGATCATCTCATTGTATTGCCAGAACAATGGGAGATCCATAAAATGATCTGCTCGTAAATAATTTCTGATATCTGCTATGTACAACACTACCAAGTCTTATTTTGTATAATAAACACTGCTTTCTTTTAGAGAAAAAAGTAGAGAGTAGGACTGTCAAAATATTAAATTACAGAAGGCTTTATAATATAATTTTATTTCTTGACATTTCTTTAGTACCATTTTATCATGTTTATGTAAAATAGCAAGGTATTATTTGTTTTCATATTAATATCCTGGTACATCAATGTCTTTTTTGTATTTTTTGATTGGTTTACATTATGATGAATGCAGAATGATTGCACACACTTTAAAATGTGTAATATTTCAAGCAAATATTTTACAGGGAAAATCTCAGTGTGACGTATGTTATTTTTGAGGTGCATTTTTGATACCACAGAAAAGACGTGTAAAAATAGAAATACATAATTCAGTGATTTTAGATTTCTTATACTACAGTACTGGAAATAATTTTGTTTAAAATATGATGAAATTCTTTTTGAATTGCTAAGGTAAACGTGGCAATTTTTGAAATAACATTACAGGCTTTCGTTAATGTATTTTTCCATCTAAACTATGTTTTCTTGAAATAAATCCTTTTTAAAAGAGTACTGATTTCAATGAAAATGTTTTGGTAAAAGAAATTTGCAGCAAGGACAGATAAATGTTGCAAAAATGGCAGAGAAAGTATAATCCCAAATATCTTACTTTTTAGAGGAATTTTTTAATGCTGCATCTGTGTTGATCAATAGAATAATATTGCATCATTTGATGATGATGAGCCATTTTGGAGCTATGTTGATGTCTCTGTTTGAAAAGAGAAACAAATTAAAAAATCTCTTATTTTGTGCTTTTCAGTTTTTCTTACTGTTAAATTAATAATATCAATCAAATGAAAGTAGCCCACTTCTATAAATGTCCTGTTCCTGCTGAATTCAGAGGGTGTGGAATAAATGATTTTTAGGGGGTCTTAAAATCTAATGAATTGACAGCATAAAGGATGGTTTTCTCTCCAGTTGAAATCAAGGGGAAATAGGGAAACCTGGCCAGAACTGGAATTTCTTGCAAATGGAGTCAGTGTGGCTCCAGCAGTGTGGCTGTGTGTGAACCTTCCCACAGCTCATTAAAGGATCAGGGCCTGGCTTAGGAAACTAAATCCTTATCTTAGCAATGTTATGTGCACTACTTTAAATCAGGAGAACTTTGTTTCTTGGCTGATAAAACAAAGCTTGGATCCAGCTACCCAGGGTTTGATTCTGCATTTCTTGCACATCAAGGAATTTGGCTTTACAGGGAATTTTAAGCTTTGAAAGAAATCCTGGATTAAGCTCCTGAATGATTAAAATTTAAGTGCTGTCAGATTTCTACATATAAAGTAAAAATAAAATAAAAATTAACATTTAAAAAAATAATACCCACAGTCTCCAGGACCTGAGGCAGGCTTGGAGCATTGTAATGGAAATTTCAGTCCCATGTGCACAGTAACTGCAGCGCAGCAACTTTTTAAAATAGCCATAATGACGCTGTTGCTGATGGTGAAGGGAAAATATCACAAACCCTTTCTTTCCCTAACAAGTCCAGTGAAACTCAATAATGTGTAGCCAAATCATATTTTGTTAATTTTATATGTGTTTGAAGATTGCTGATGGCTACCTGAAAAGAGAGAAAAAAGTGTTTTCCTTGGCATCTGACACATTCTTATGGCAGACACAAATTTTGGCCAAACAAAAGAAATGACAATCCTTTCAGAATGGAATTTACACTCCACTTTCCAACAGATTTTATTCATACAGAAAAATGTCTGTTTCTGCATCTTTATTTTTTTTAATTTAATTTTTAATTTAAGCATGTTAGTGTTTTAAATGAGAGTAATGTCTCCTTTAACCAGATCATCTGAGGGTTTGGTCTTGTTCTCTATATAATAATAACTGTTTTTGTGCAATTATTTTTTTCCCCTCAAAAATTTACTGGATTTTTTTTTTTTTTAAACAATACATGAGAAATTTTAATGGTAAAACAGCGAGTGCTTTATTGAGGGGTTGAGACAACTTTGGGCAATGATCCTTAGGGTATATACATTTAAGATAAAACACTTTTTAACATCAATTTTCATTTGTAACATACTTAATAGTTTACAATTAAACTATCTAAATCAAAGCAAACATTTTAATTTGACGTCAGTTGCAATTTTATGTGAAAATCACACACACAAAAAAAAGCAACAAGCTTTCAAAAGGGTATAAAACAAAGTGGAGATGTACGTATAATTTAATTTAGTTTTTTTAATTTGGTGGTATAAAAATTACCTACATCAGCACAGTAAGCCAATGCAAACTGGAACTCTGAGAAAGCAGAAAATTTGTGTCAGGTTCACAGTAAAATAATAATAAAAACTTGCAATATTTATGAAGTTGAGAAGACCTTATTGTAGGTTATAAAACAAAGTCCTAAGTTACCTCTTCTGATGTTGATGGTAACAAAAGCAACCATTTCGGAAATAGAGTGGAGTTAGAGCAATCAAAGAGAATGCTTTCTTACCACAATGTTAGCATCATCTCAGCATATGGCACCAGAAAGGTTCTCTTTCTGCATGCCACTAATCCTGCATTGTCTTTATTATCTTTGTTTTCTGATGCTTGCCCATGCTGATCATTCATAAACTGAAGAGATGAAACATTAAAGTTTTTCCAGGTTGCAGTGAACCCACTATATATATATATATATATATACACGTACATATATATATATATATATATATACACACTAATATGAAATAAATATTTTACGCTCATATCACATAGGAAGAGGCAATGATTTATAGCCCTGCAGTAACAAGAAAGTGTCATCTCTGGAGTACATGTTTATGGATATATTTTTATAAAAGCTGGTTTTACATGGGCCCAACCCCTTTTTTGGATGTAAGAAAAATGTGTGCCTGAAATATGTGTATCTGTATTTCTTGGAGCCTGTAAAAATGAATTGCAGATATAAATGGGAATAGTTGATTGGCACAAGCCCTTACTGGGATGAAGACTTGGGTTTTGTGTTGTGAATTAATTTTGGACAAGCGAAGAAATAAACTCTGACCACAGCACATCTTTGTTACTGAAAATGCTCCTGACATTAGAGTATTTTTGTTGTTTGCAATAGCTCATCCTATAGACTTAGCTGTGAAAAATGTCTTCTATGAAATGCAGGATATAACCGGTAAGTAATAGCAACTAAGTCATTGATAGTGAGTGGCTTCACAGAAACTGAATATGAAAAACGCTGAGAGTCCAATTACATCATCTTTACATTGAGTGCTTTCTCATAT
Source organism: Sitta europaea (assembly GCA_013400255.1). Taxonomy (NCBI): domain Eukaryota; kingdom Metazoa; phylum Chordata; class Aves; order Passeriformes; family Sittidae; genus Sitta; species Sitta europaea. The sequence goes on from VXBS01004845.1 coordinate 671,599, forward strand.
GAGTATTTCTGTTGAAGTCATTTCACATACCTCCCAAAATGACTCTTTCAAAATAATTACAAAATCATTTTCAACAGTGAATAAATGTGTAAAGGTTCACCAGTGATTTTAAGGTTGAAAAAAAGGGCCCTTTGTGTTAGATAATTTCATTGCTCTGTGTTCACAAGTGATTAACTCCCCAATGAGATCTGATTGCTTTTTGTATTCAGACCAAAAAGACATGTAAAATGAGCAAAATGTTGTATTTTGAGCGCTGACTATGGGGTGAATTTAACATATGCTTTTTGGGGCATCACCATGATTTGTTACTAGCCATATTTGCTGCACATGTGCAACATGGTAGTCTGCCAAAATGCACAAAATAGTTACATGATGGGTCACTGAAAAAATAGATTTCAAACAGAGTATCTAAATACTTAATTCGTATACAGATATGGGACCTCTTCTAAGACACTGTGGTCGATTAAGGAAATAATAATATACATTTTATTAGAAACACATGCTGCCTAGAAACACAGTTCCTTCTTCTGTTCATGTAAATGAGAGCAAGTCTCAGACCTTAAGATGCTGGCCTAGGACCCAGTCCAATTACATGGAAGATAGGAGACCCTTAAAGGCAGAGAATAGCCGTATTAGGTGGAAAAAAGATGTTGACATCCTACAACAAGATGAGTTGGCATGAGTAGAATGTCCATCCTCTTGCCCTTTCCCAGTGTCTCTCATTTGTTGCTGTTCAGGATGCAAACAGAGGAAACCTTTCAAGCCACGCTGGGCCTGCCCTCCATGTGTGACCCCGTTCACATCCCATCACTGCCCTTGTGCAGCAGAACACGACCTCCGTTGCTTCAGGACCTTGCATGGAAACAGGGCAGGATTGCTCTCTAACTGTGGCTGTTCTGTAGCTCTGGGATCACAGCTGAAGGCCTTTCCCAGCAAACTCCCTGCAATAATAACATGGAAAATTACTCAGAGAGATGTTGTGCCAAGGTCATTGGTAAATAGCTCTTTCCCAAGTCAGCCATTCAATTAACATGGCATCAGAGGGTACAGCAAGACCACATTAGTTTGGCTATCACGTCACTCCTTCCTGGATGGGCACCTCAAATGACCAAGGACTCCATCCTCCCCTCAGCAGGGCCAAGCACAGCTCTTCTCCAGGGAGATGGTTAGGGCATAGCACGGGAAATTCCCACGGAAATCATAGCTTTTGTAGAACTGTGGGGTTGCTTGTGGACAGACTTTGGAAATAGGGGGGCACTGGGCTGTCATGGAGTCTTATTGGCCTTCTGCACCTGGTGTGGTGGGAAATGCAGCTGAGGGGTCTAATACAATGTGTGCTGGACAGCTCAGCATGGTGTCAATAGTGCTCAGTGGATAGAGGGATTCATGTGTTCCTTTGGCTATGCCCCAGCTACAAGATTGCCCTGATTTTTCAGGGTTGGGCTGTGATCATCATCAGCTGAGCAAATGTTGACTCTGGGTTACACAGCCTCTGCTCTGCCATAGTTAATTTTTTAAATCAAGGTGTGGGGGCAGCTGGCTGCTGCCATGTGCTCCTGCTGCATGTTTGGTGTGTGCTGGTGGACTCTAACACCCGAGCGTACTCTGAATGGAGAAGTCTCCAAAAGGCTGTCCTTGAGTACCACTGCCTTTATGTCAGGGCTGGTCCCATTTCTCTTCTCTGTATTTCTGCTGCAGGTTCTCCTCACACAGCCTCAACTCTTCTGCTCTATTTTTGCCTCCACTGGGAGTTCCAGTTCCACATCTCCATTGATGCCCATACAACATCTCTGGCATCATGGTTCCCCGAGCTCCCACACTGTCCATGCTGAAACCTGGGTTGGGAGTTGAAATATTCTTTGTTTTCACCATGTACAGCAACTGCTGCTGGAGATACTGAGTGTGAGACGGAAGCACCTGGGCACAGCTGATCCCACTATTGTAGCCTGACATGACAGCTGTGTATGCAGTGTGTTTAACAGCTGGATTTCTTTCTGGATTGAAATTTCTAAATTTTACGTGCTTTAAGAGTATTTATAAAGGTAATCTAACAGACTTAGAATTTTTTAATCTAACAGAGCTTTTTTTGGTTTGAGTTTTTAGTTTGTTTGTTTTTTTGAGAAAAAAAAAGAAAAATATTTTATCAGAATTTATGGAACTGAACATAATTTTCCTGACTATTAGTTCTTAACTGAATATGTCAAAAATGAAAACTATTAGGGTAAGGCTGTATAACTCCTTTGAGTGTCAGGTATTTATAATTGTTCTACAGGCAATCAGTAAAAAGGCAACAAAGAATATCTGCATTTAATATAATAAATTATCAAATCCAAAGTCCAGTTCGAAGTTGAAAAAAATTAAAATGTGATTAGATGTGGAAGAGGAATGCTACTACATTTGTCATAATAACAGTGTCTTTGATATATATGTTAATAGCAAGACTGTTGACGCTGGAGAGATTGAAATTGGTACTTTTCTATTAGTCCAAGGCCAGAAGTTGTTGCCTCAAACCAGAATAATTGATTCAGTAGTGCATTTGTCTAATGGCCCTGCATTATTCTGCAGTGTGCCAGAATGGATGGAGCACTCACAGCCTACCTGTGTTTGGGTGTACATTGTAATCCTGATTGTATTTGCAGCCATGTAAAATAGGAACAACCACAAAGTCAGTTGGTGGCATTTGAATAAAACGGGTGAAAATCAGAATCAGCTCTGTGGGACTCCATGGGATTTAGAAGAGAGACTTTTAGCCATGAGAGAAGCGTTTCTTCACCCCTGAAATACCTCTTTGAATATATTTAACATCTCTTATATCAGCAATACTGATTTTGGGAATGAAGAAGAGGTAACAGGGTGAATCTCCAGGAAATTCCAAGTGATTTTGTAGGGAATATTTCATTAGGAATACTTAGTCTTTAATACCTAGGGATATTAAAAATAATAGTATATAGATGGACATTTTTATTTGCTGTGCTAACATATTGAGTTCATTGATAACTAGACACTGCTAGTGGGGATAAAAATAAATGTTTTGGCTATTGAGGGGCATAAGTCTATGTTTGAATGGACTTTATAGATAATAATTAACAACATTGGAGGTTTGAATATATGTGGGGTTTACTTTGGAGAGAAAGAAATTCATTTAGAGTAATATGGCTATTCCAGTGTTGACAATGACTTTCACTATTTAGAAGATAAACAGTAAATTTAATTTGCATAATTAAGTTAATCTTTTTAGATTTTAATGTAGTGTATCACGAGTTCCCAGGCTTGTAAATGAGGTTTTACTAGTGAAACTCTTATTACTAGGACATATACCATTTCCCCCTAGCACCAGCACAGAGTGCAAATCTCATAGGTTACTTTGTCTCAGGTCACCAGAATTTTACTGTTTTTTCTTCTCTTGAGGGTTGCTTTAAAAATTGTAATAAAAAATACAACTTCTGTATCACGGTTGAAAGTTTATCGCTTTGCAGAAAAAAAAATTGTACTTCTAAGGGCCTTCTGCCATAAGGACTTTCTTGTAAAGATGCCTGCCTTTAAAATGCAACTTTTTTGTTGGATGAACAGCCTAATGTTCCATGCATTGTACTAGTAGTAGCATTTTATGCAACATTGAAAGACTCAATTAATTTGCATAATTCCATGAGTATTACCATGTCTTTAAGGTAGGTTAGCTTGCTCAGGAGTCTTGCCTGCCCAATATATATGTTTGCCGTTTTGACAAATTAATCATTTCTGAAAACAATTAATTATACTTATGACAAACTGAACCTTATACCCATGGGTCTTAAATTTTTATAGCAGAAATCTAATATTAATGTGTATAAGATCAGTGATTTAGTGAGTACCTTAACAGTCAACAATGCCTAAGGCTGAACAAAATTAATATTTTGTTTCCCATCTGGAGACTTCAGTAAAATTAATGAGGAAGGGTGTCTTTTGTAATACATAATAGAAATAAATTTACAATATTTAACCCGGGGATTCTACTGACATCAGCATTTAGATATTTTGTCTGTTTCCCAGTTTGGTGGATGAGCCATGCAAATATCAAAGCAGGTAATCCTGGCTGTATAGGGGACTCATATTTGTTCCTTTACTGGCAAAGGTAGACAACCAGATTAATTTTCTTGAATGATAAAGTTCCTAATCTTAGAACAAAACATTTGTTTCTGCTAAGGTACTATTTGGATACAAAACATATTCGACCTTTCTAAAAATAAGAAAAAAGGGCAATATCTGCAACTTAAGTGCTGGATACAAAATAAAACTCGGTGGTGAAAAATAAACAATGAATAATCAACATACAGAACTCTCTCTCTCTCTCTCTCTCTCTCTCTCTCTCTATATATATATATATATATATATAAAGTGGTTGTGATCACTAAACTACGAGATAAAATTCTTATCTATTTATAGTCTATAAAATGCTCTGGAAAATGACTCACTAATCTGAAAAAGAAACAATCAAAATTGAAGCTAAAATGTGACTATTAAGAAGCATCTAGATGCAGCAGTAGTGCTTCAATAGTTGCCATGTTTTTTCAACTAATAAACTCTCCACCTCTCCCCACGGTGACCTAGGTGCACCCATCTTCAGCAAAATGAACCAGAACCGCAAGAACGCTTCCGTTCATCCCTTCCTGTGCTGTTTATTTTGGGATTATTGGTTATGTTTTTTAATGGCTTCATGTTTTTCAAAATCAGTTTTAATAACTGCAGTGGCAGACATCCAACGGAGTTCCTGGGTACAAGCTCATACCCCTGTATCTGAACATCTGTTTCAGGGCTGAACAGAGTGGTCTGCCTCCCCCACAAATACTTCACAGCTAAAATATCATCCACCAATTCCTGCAAATTTTTTGTAATCACTCCATCTGAAACGCATTGCAAACCAGGTTGTAGTTGCTAAAAATACATGTGTAATAAATAGTTGATCTGCAGAAATAAAAAGGAGATAAGATATTACCCGTGAGGTATGTATATATACTCTTTGATTAGGTTTTCCTTTAAGGAGAAATGTAAAAATAGCATAAAACAGCAAGACAGGGCAACTCAATTGTTACTTAGATGGGAACAACCAACCAAATGTTGGGATGTGAGGTTTCCTGCAATTAATTTTAACACTTTAAATACCTCCTGTCTCTAATAAAAGAGAAGTTCTGGTAAAAGAAGAGATATCGTGTGCCATCTACTGAACCTTATGATAAACCCCAGTGTTTTTCAGTGCTAACAACTCAACAATGGTGGTATTAGAAATAAGACTTAATAAAAAGGATTATGTGCCTAAATAATCTTACTTAATTGTGTAATAGGTCTGCTATAATGTGTGGATATAGCAATACAGCAATCTATGCGTGTGTGGGACTGAGTGAGACAGTATAATATGGTATACTTTAGAGTTTAAAATTCCAAGTTAATGCAAACTTGTAATTTTCCCAGCAATTAACAGGTCTTTGGACCAAAAGAAAAGCATTGACAAAAAATGCCAGTCAAATAAATCTAATGTTTTGTGATGGGGAAAAAGTGGTTTTGAAGTCTCTATAAACACCAAGCACACAGTGCATCACATTTTGTATAAATCTGCATTATTAATTTGCAGTAAAATAGATCCAGTTGGAGTACTTGTTTTTTTGCATTAAATTGGTCCTTTGATGTTTTTTAATGCTTCAGTTTAGCCTCTAATTTTTCAGAGCACAAATGCACCAGCAGCTGTTGAAAATATCAGTTTTGCAGTAGTGTTGTTGGCCAATAAAATCCCAACAAGCCATCTTCCTATCTGGCTGAACAAAATAGCACTGAAAAAGTAGTCATCTCTTTGAAGTATCACTCCAATTATAGGTTTTAACCCCACAGGTCACAGTTTGATTATTTACACAATGCTAGTGTAATTCTGTCTCAATTCTAGGCTTTCTGTACTTCCAAAGCATTCAGCAGCTCCAGAGGAGGATATTTCAGACTGCTGCTATGATGGCATTGACCTGTGTTTGATAGGGTTAGACAGCATTTGGTTGATCACTGTATGTTTTTGTGCATTATTTAACTTTCTATAACATTATTTAATGGTGAAAGAAAGGATATCAGGGTTACGTTTCATCTGTCTTTTGAAATCCATTTTAATACATTTCTTCCATGATACTGTTTATCATATGTAATGTAAGCACATGGTCTGTTAGTAAAAACTGCATTATTTGACAAAAAAAAAAAAAAAAAAAGAAAAAGAAAAAGAAAAAA
>VXBS01004845.1:680335-725692 GCA_013400255.1 Sitta europaea
ACTGTACCCTCAGTTTATGCCATGGCCCGTGTGTGCAGGGCAATGCATGGCAGTCAGGAAAGTGAGTGGGGCACAGGTCCCCCTGCCCACCCCAAACCCTCACTCCTGAGATGGCCGACAGAAATCCTCTCATTACTCTTACTTTCTATTCTTTCTCTGTGCACCTTCTGTCAAGACTGGGAAGGACTCACAGCCACTGCAATAACTCTGGATCTCAGCACCTTCTACATCTGAAAACAGGCACCAGTGTGGGGGTAGCAATCTCTGCTCTTTCAAGTGGAAGGGGACCTCGACTTTCCCTAAGCCACACAAAGGCTACAGACCACAACTGGGTGGTATCTGAGGGTTTTCTTGGGAAAGGCTCACAATTCATGACGGCTGAGAGGAAATTTATGCAGCCACACTCCAGAATAGTGCACGTGTAACATGCATTTCATCATTTTGTGTTTAAGAGGTGCCACAGATTGCATAGAAAGTTATTAAATTATTTTAGGGAGCTTAAAAATACTTTTGATTTTATTTTTTCCATTTCTCCCCATCTGTAAGGCAGGTGTCTAGCACTACAAGCCAACTGAGGGAAGGAAGCATTACTCTCTATAAAATGTTATGAATAGTCTATGATTGTACAAAATAGAGTTCTGTGCATAAAGCAACATAAAGTTGTGATATTTCAGGTTCTTTCAGAGGTAGATGCACTGCTACTTCATTTCCTTGTATTACCATTGTGGCTAAGAGCCTAGCCTTGGTCCAGGGCTTTATTGTGCTGGGTTTAGCCAGTGCAAACAAACCCTGGAAAGTGTGGATTTTTGAGTTCCCTTTTGTGGAATATCTAAGCCCTTGTAACCAGCTCCTACCACAGGGAATAGTGCTGGATTTAAACAGCTCTGGAAGGCAAGATCGATTTCTGTGTAGAAACCTGTAGAAAGAGATTTTTTTCAGATAAGCTATGAGAGCTGCACTACATAGCTGTGGAGGAAGTGCAGTTGAAGTGGGACATGAAATTACAACTTGTTACTGAATTGCACAGGTGTATCTCTAACCAGGTATGTGTGTAAATCTCTTTCTTTTTATATATTGCTAGAGTTACAAGGTTTTCTGTTTGCTTTCCAGCAGTAATGGAGGTATTTCTACATTTGAACATTAAATATATTGAGCTATATTGATATTAAACCATTGGCATCTTGCCAACTGACTAAAAGTATTTTATTTTTATGTGAATTTTTTCTTACATGAACAATACCTTAGTGTTTGATGAAAGGAAATTCTATGATTCTAGGTTTTTTTATTGGCCTCAAATACTCTGCATACACTGGGGAGAGGATTGGATCTGTAATCTTTATTTGAACCAAGGTCTGTGTACACCTGGGAAGCATGCAGGATATCAGTTTTTTTGTGGCCTAATTAAGTGTACTGTGGCGTAAGACTTGGCAAGGAACAAACGTTTGCAGGAAGGGTGTACTGTGAGAATACTTCATACCCTGCATGAAGAAGCAAAACTTGGCCTGTATCACTATGATTTGCTGTTCTGAAGACTTGATTACTGAGATTTTAATAAATGAGAATTAATTGTTGTCTGTCAGTCAGAGATAGTACTTTTAAGTCTATAAGTTGATGAATTTTATACCAGTGAAAGAAGAGGCCAGCTTGTAAGACATGGGTAATAAACATTCTGTACCACTCTGTTGAGTTCCATATATCTGAATTTTCTCTGTACAATAAATGATATCAGCACGTTTAAGCAAAGAATTAACTGTTAAATGTGGATATTAACACTGGAGCAGAAGAAAAGCATTTTAGTTGCTTCAATCCTACTGCAAAAACAAGCAAAACATTTTCTAAAATATAAACTGCCCATTGTGCTGCACTGAAAGCAAGTGAGCAAATTTAATATGGTTCCTGCCTTTGCCTGGAAGATGGGAAGCAAATTCTTATTGCTACATTTATTTGGCTGTTTGTCCTCTGTATTCAGCTATATAAACAGCAATTACAAATGCAGAGTGTTGAGGCTTCTTGCCCTTTAGGCAAGAGAAGGACTGGACTCACTTGGGCGGTGCTTCTCTCCCCCAAAGCAGAGAATTTGTCTCACTGTGGTGACTTTTTGAGGTGTACAGCCCAGGTACCTGGGCTCCTCCTGCCACAGAGCAGGAGCACAGTGGGAAGCCCTTCCCCACTCAGGACGTGAAGGTTTGGGAAGCTCATTCAACTTCCCGTTGGGCAGAGAAGGTTCAGCTTCTCTTTGCTGGTGGAGGCTCACACTACAGCACCTGGAGCTGCCTCACTCAGCCTCTGTTGCTTTCCCCTCTTTCTGCTGCTACAGGGGCACCTAAATCATGGCTTATGCTGCTCCTGTCATCTAAAAACCCTTGTGGATTGCTCCAAGACAGAAAAATCACTGCATGGACATTTATAATCTATATGCTGCATATTTTGCTGTGAGGAATGTTGGTCATTCACCTGTGGTTCTGTCTGGCTGCTGCTATCCCGAGTTTCCGTCCATCAGTGCCTCTGCCTGCTTTACAGAAGGATCACTCAGTTAACAGGATCCAGAGAAATCAGAAACAGAACCCTTCTCCCATGGACACTTGTCTGGGGATACAAAACAAAGAGAAGGGAACTCAGGCAGTTTCTGCTGTCTGGATAAGCTGGGGACCACCTCAGACAGAGTGAAGGAAGAAAGAGGCCAGAGGATTTGTGGGCAAGGCTTTATGGGTGGCTCTGGTTGTGCTGTGCAGTGGAAGGAGCTTCTGTGTGGGTTAGAGATGGCAGTGTCCCCAGGGTCCAGTTCATTGTCCACTCTAGAGGGCTGCAGTCAGCAGTGCCATCCTGAAACACGTAATCAATCCATGCCCATAAATTCCCAGATATTCAGCTCTGGAGAGTATTTCTTCCCTTACTGTGGCCCAGAATTAACTAGCAGTCATCCTCATGTGTTGCTTCTCACTTTTATTAGTGATTATTTAATTAAATTATTTATTTAATTTATTTAGTTATTTTTTAGTCTCTAGCTGTCACTGTTGCAGTCTCATAGTGACATCTTTTGTGATATGAAACCATGTTAAGGGCCACATACATAAAATAAATTTCAATGCTGCTCCAATATTGTTTTAACATTCAAAAGAACATTGGAATTAAACGGAGAAGGGTTGGTCTTGATTTCTACAAAAATATCTAGTAACGATCCAAATCCATTTTTACCGTTTTCACTAAGCACTAGGAAGTATAAGAGTTCAATTTCCATTCTAAAAGTATATTAGAATTTCTCTTGATTTTGAGAAAATAAAGAGTGCATCTGAGAACAGGATTAAAGCAGCAGTGTTATACTTGAAAAGTTTTTAAAACCACTGTTGAGGGGACAAAGAGATACTCTTGTGATCACTTGTAGGTCTTGATCTTCTGTTCACTGGAGTCAAGAGGAATGTTTCCACTGATTATAGTAGTGCTACAGTGGACAATTATGGCTGGTTATGGGAGAAGAGTTGAATTTCAGAGAGGAAAGTTTCAACTGACATTGTTTCAGAAATTTCCCTTTTTGTCAATGCAACTTTTTCTCCTCCAGCCATCTCTTCACAGCTTATGCATGATGAGAAACACTTCTGTAAATGAGATTAGGAAACAGAGCAGTGTTGAGTGGATTCAAGGCTCACATATGAAAAACAACCTCACTTTATAACATGAACTATTTTAGACTTGAAACACTGGTGTGTTCTTTCTACATTTAAATGTAGGTTATGATACTAGATTTATCTTCCCACTCATCTTCAATTTGTCACACATAGAGTGATCCTAAGAGAAATATTTTTAAATACAGTTCACTGCATGATAGGTGTCTAAAGACTTTTCTTTCTTCATCCTTAATGCTATATGCTTCAGTGCAATATATTGGTGTCTAAATATTTGACTTTTGTCATCTTTACTGCTATATGATTTACGTCACAGCAATAAATTGTTGCCTTAACATATACTTACGTACATAATTGAATCAGGTCCAGTCTCTGGCTTTTGAAGTAGTGCCAGTGTTTTCCATGGAGCTGTGTGGAAGGTCAGACATTACATGGTGCCAACAACAACCAGGGAAAATATTAATGTACATAACTGTATCAAATTTGCATTTTCAAACAAACCTGAATGCAATTCATTTAAATCTAGAAGGTTATTAAAATTATATTTTACAATTTTGTCTTTAGCTTTTTAAAAACCTGAAATGCTTCAGGTCAGTGTTAATGCAGTAACACCACACAGCTCTTGGAATCCCATGTGAGAGATGGACAGTATTTTCCTGCTCTACAAGGCTGCCAGTGTTGAACCTATATTTGAAATATTTGGACACCTGCTTTTCTTGTAGATTTTTATTGGAAGGGCTCATTCACATAAAACATGTAAATAACATCAGGGTCTTATCTACAAGCTTGGGACCTTTGTTGTTTGTGTTGCTCTATTTAGAAGAGTGACATTAAGTATACTTGAGATATAATTTTACCAGAATGTATTGCATAGTTATATTGACTCCTGGGTGAGATTTAGTTTGTGGCCTCCCAGCAGGCCCAGGCATGTTACCTGTAATCTTTCACATGCACACAGTCTGTCATAGACAGCACTCCCCTTTTTACATCAGTCATATTTTAGGTCTCAAAATTGATATATCAGTCACAGCATAAAATGCAATCCTTCCTGTAGCCCAACTGTTTACCAGAGTATAACACAAACTCTCCTCCTGTGTCTCATTTCATCACACTGTTCCACGTAGTGATGTTTCAATGTGAAATGAAGTTTTTTCATGCTGTGCTTCTGAGTAGAAAAAAGACAGAAGTACATGTATGATAAATGGTAAAGGTTCCAAGAGAAACCTTGCAAAACAATACAATTTGGAAGCATTACATTTACTTAAATAATTTAGTACATAAATGGATCTGTTAAAGTTTTATAACCAAATACTGTTTGTGTGGCTTTGGGTAGAAAATCAGTTATATTTCTACTGAATCACTTAATCTTATATTTTATTTAGAAATTAGGAAATATAACTAACCTGAGAGATATAATTGTAAAGTACTTTTGAAATCAGTAGCATTAGAGAAATATACTTTTTTTTTTTAAAATTAGCTTCATACACTTACATTTCCCATTAAAAAATAAATGTTTTAAATTTCTCTGAGGTTGAGTTCATTTTCTGCTGGTTTTACAGCAGAAGAAACTGCACAGTGCAAGTAGATAAACTATTTGATCCCATGCACTAGGAGTGATATTTAGATCTGATATTTGGATACTAAAATATGAACTGAGTTCCATGGGATATTTGTGTTTGCACTTTATCTGTATAGATATCCGTATCCATATTCATATCCATCCTAAATAAGGTAGTTTTTAAAATTATCAACAATATTACTCTTGCTGTCATTAGGACTGGTGCATTCCGAAAATCAGGACTAATACTATTTGATCTCAGAAGATAAATCGTTTGCTGGGGTACCCAAAATTAGGCACCATTTGAAGATATGAGTATGTCCATTGTCATTTCCCCCTGCAATGCTGAAATAATGGAGAATTCAACATTTGCTGACAAACCAAAGACAAGCCTCTGTCAAGACTCTTTAATGAAAAATTATGTCCAGGGCCAAATATGATCTGGGAAGCTTAACTCCACTTTCAAAGAATGTGTAAGTGCATTTTGTGTCTTCAGAAACGTCCCTGTGTCTCGACTGTACAAGCATTAAGTGCAGGTATATAAATCCTTGAAATAAGAACACACCCAAGCATTTCCAAGGTGAAGAACAGACTGACAGAGAAAAACCCCGTTGATAGTGGGGCTCTGCAGGGATTTTTATTTACTTTTTTCTTATCAAGCCTGCTTTTTCTGTGAGGCATTTTTTAGCCTGTTGAAACTTTCATAATAGTAAGTGCTGATTCCACCATTCCTGGTAAGTGTGAGAATGGTGGTCCCCTACTCCTACTCCTAGAAATATATCCTGCCCCACTACCCCTCCACTCAGAATTTGGGATTTATGACAATATTTACCTTCCAGGTAGTACTGTCAACAGCTGACCAACAGGCAAAACAATGAAGCTTCCAGCCATGAAGCTCTGTAGCTGTGAGTTCTTGTGTGCAATATCTCTTTTTCTTTTTGTATCTGAGCATGCTATTTTGTCGTGGGAAATCTTTTCATAGGAATGTATTTTAATGCTCTCATGTAACAACTGAGGAATTCTAAATTCTTAACTGGGAATTTTTTTATAGGTCTCAATTAAGCTTTTAAAATAAAAAGCAAAGGATATTGCTCTAAATGCTGGAGGAACTCAATGATGTCATGAATTTTCTTAATTAAAAATCTTTTAATGTTTTCCTTTTTTACAATGCAGTAATTCATGGTAGCTAAGTAACAACAGTGAAATACACTCTTTTAATGGCATCAAAGCTATGAAATAGTGTGAAATACAAAAAATCCTAGGTAAAAATGTCTACTTGTATTGGAGATGGTTTATAGCTTTTCCTTGGTAATAGTCAGTTCAGCTTAGTATTGTGGAAGGATTCAACAAACACATAACTGTTGTCAAAAATTATTTAACCATACTAAAGAAAAAAAAAAATTGAAATTTCAGTAAGGAAAAGAAAGATTTTTTACATTTGTTTCTCATATAATTTTGGTTTAATTTCATGGAAAGTAAACTGGTAGAAAATATTCTGAAAAGTCTGCAGAAGCTGTATGTTCAACCCTTCATTTTGGTGACACAAAATCAAAGGAAATTGTCTAATGTCCAATTTGTTGTGATGAAGTGTTTATACAGATCTGTGACTACAGCCCTAAAAATTGCACCGAGATGCCATTTACATCTAAAGTTTGCAAAGTTTGATTTATTAAATAACCTTTTTTTTTCTGACACCACATGATAAACATTGATGTATTAGCCATGTAATTTAATATTTATAGTATTTGTCAAAGATCAGAATTGCTAGGCATTTTATTACCTAGGCCTTAATATTAAATAAATGATTTGTGGACCCCATGTGAGAGCATTTGGAGTAGTGCATGATCTGTCACATAGAAGAAACAAAGACAATGCAAAACATGTTTATTTTGCTCACTAAAAGGTCTGAGAATCATGAATAGCCATTTACACTCAGAATTCAATATTTGAAAAATTTTTCCTGTGTAGGGACTTCTGCCAAAACAGAAGTGGAAATTAAATAGAATTAAAATATTACATTATTAATCACACTCTTCAGAGTCCAGGCAGGAAATATCAGCATCTTTATACTTGAAGTTGATTTTTAAAAGCTATGCATGCAACCTGATATACACAACTCAATAGACACACACTCGCTTACACAATTGTCCTTTTCTTTTTTCCAGATTTTTTCCAGAACAATTGGACCCAGAAAAAAACTTCCATAATTAGACTTTCAGATATTGCATTCTTTGCCTAATATTTTTTTAATTACAGATGTTTTTCCATCTGGATGATATTTGAAACCCAGAGATGTACCCACCAGTACATATGTGACTACAAGTGAATAATATTTACTTGGCATGATATTTTTATTTTTTTATCATCAGGAACTTCCTACATGCCCATCATAAACTGAAAATAAGACTGGATTAGCATGCAATCTGTTTTCATTTCTTTTATTTTATCAAAGAAAATCCAGATCTGGGCAGAAAACATACTGTGACAGCATCAAGTAAGGCTTGAAGGTTCTGTTATTTTAATTTGATATATGCCTTGAGCCATCCGAATTTTGTGTGTTAAAGGTCTCCAAAAATTGTCAATGTACATTGAATGCTGCAGAAACCCAAGCTGAAACACCAGATCACTAATGTTAGTTGGCTAAGATTAGAGACATAAATGAGGTGACTGAAAAGCAGAGGGAGCACTGAGTGGAAAAAGAAATTGTATGACACTCCTCAATTTCTTGCAGTATGTCCTTGTGAGTGTGTTAGATTTGCGGGCTGGTCTTCTTGAATCCTCATCTGCTTCTATTTACTGTGATAACAGCAAACTCCAAGAACATTTTTTTAATCTGCTCATCTGCTCCTGGCAAAATTGCCACTCTTACCACATGTATTTGTGATTTTTGCAACCAAGACTGAAGGTTATTTTGGGCTGTGTTTTTGAAGGTTTTATTTTGAACACTTCAGAGGAAATGTGCAGAATGCACTCACCTACTGAGACTGGTCTGACCTGCAGAGCACAAATTTCGTGTATGCTTTCTGTGCCCCTCATCCAGCTCAGTTTGAAGGAAGCTTTCCCTCCGCTCCATTCTCTCAAGATTAAACTGATTTGGAATCAGCCACTCACATGGATCAGGTCGTCTCCACATATTAATCAATTGCAATTAGCCATCATGTTCTTCAGTTCAGGTTCTTCATTTAATAGTGGAACTAGACCAGCAGTTTTCAGTGGAGTCTCTTTCCAAGAAGCAGCAATTTCTAAGGAAGTGCAAATCGGTGTGATAATCTCACTGCAAACTGTGCCGAGGGTCTGGGGAAAGCACCACTGGCACAAAGTATCCATTGGAGTCCTTGGCACACTGTCGAGCTGCCTGTATTTCTTGGATATGGATATTGTGAAGGAGATAAAGTGGGTTTAGCCATGACTGGCAGTGCGAGGAGAGTTTTTTGCATGGACAGGAAAAGTGATGTGTCTAAATATCCTACACCAAAGGCTGCTTAGGGCAAGTCCTTCTGGTACTTGAGCATTTCAGGGAAACTTTGACTCTTTTTAGGTTCATGGAAGCTTGCTAGTGCCTTCAGCAGAATGCAATGTTATCCCTAGGCATAACATACTCCACAGCATTTTAGTCAGTTTAAAAACAATGCATACACTGGTTCAGACACGAAGTAATTTAAACTGAATTAAACCACAGACTGTGAATACTCACTGAATATAAGTAGACAAAAGAAGCCTATATACTTCACTGCAATATTATATTTGTGCAGAAGGATAATTATACGCCAGACTAACCGGACCACCAGAAATAAGTTCTTATCAATAAAATAAAGATTACATATTATTCTCTTTAGTTTGAAATTTCACTAGAAATATGTCACTACTAAAAGCAAAAATGTAATACAAAGATTACGGTCTCTAACAACTTCATAATACATTGTATCAAATTAGAGAAGAAAATACAATAAAAACATTAAGCAATTAGTTCTAAAATTTTTGAAAGAGTCAACAGCAGGCTTAAAATCCCCAGGTCTCTACAAGATCAAAGAAAATGGCAAGGGTCTTACTGAGAGTTGATCTCTCTCTGAGATGGTAGTGGTAGAGTGAAACTTTGATGTTTTATATACTTAAAGACATAGATTAAAATATTTTAATGAAGGTAAAAATTAACTCTGAAGTGGCCAACCTTAACAAAAACAGTTCAGTGTACATTTCTGGGCTTGACTTGCTTATCAATGCATGCTTATTTTAAATTGGAATTGAGTATCCAAAGATCTGAAGTGAATGAATGCACAATTATCTTCTTTTATTTTAATTTGGTCTTGTTGATCCTCTAGGCTCTTTTAAAATCACAATGACATAGATTAAAAAAAAAACTAAGGTCTTGACCTTTTATGCATCTATGAAATAAATGTAGAGTTCATAGCTGGGAACATGATCATTTTGGTTGATATAAATTGAAGCTGACAAGGGGACAGGCTCTGAGGGAGCAAAACCCACTCTTCTGTGAAAACCAAGACCAATAAGTATATTTCTGTATTAAAATGACATATTTTTATAAATATCAATATTGATTGACTGTGGCCCTCAAACTGTGCAAATCAAATGTGGTAAATGGTCTAAAAATTATAAGAATAATTAGTTCACTGTCTTTGCAAATTAACAAAAATATAAGAATTCTTATGCATAAAGCACCTCATTTTAGAATCCTAGAGTGGATGCTGACCAGCAGCACTGGTTGTTCACACGGAATAGTACATGGTCATTAAAAACCATAGTCTGAATCTTTAAAAAAGAAAATAATAAAAAATTACTTAGAGGCAACTGGAATCATTAAAGCAATACACAAAGTGAGGAAAAAAAAAGTCACTTTTGCTTTTCGAAGAATCAAACTTCCTTCTCTTAAATGCCTTCCTTCAGCAAAATGAATTTGTCAGGAGGGGTGATGTGGTGCCTTTCCAGAGCAGCATGCAAGACCTATGCTTGCAACTCATTCTGAGGGTTCATTTTTGCTCAGAGGTTGAGGTCACACTCAGTTAATCTGGGGGTTGCCTTGCCCCAGGCCCTGTCCCTGTTCTGGGTCCTCTGGACCCCCCTGTGTGGAGCCAGAAGTCTCCCCAAGGGTGCCCTCTCCGTGGATGAATGCACGGGTCTGTAAACCCTTGGGGCAGGAACTCAAGGAGCTTTTCCTTGTACAGTGGTTTCCATACCCAGCAGTAGCAGCCACATCCTCATAAAATGCAGCACTGGAGATGGTCAAGGAAATAGTCGCAGCATGACAGAGAGAGATTACAACTTCATTTTCGGTCCCATCCAAAATTAACATGAAATGATATTGCCAAGCAAAACAGCCTCAGCACTTAATTTGGGGCATTAGCGATGCCATTATAAAATATGAGTTGCTGATTCTCACCCTGCCTCGGAAGCTTTTTATGCTTCCCAGATCAGCTTGCTTGGTGAATTAATCAGATGAAAAAGGCTCAGTTCGCCTGCACGAGAAACTGAAAGGATTGTCTGATGGCTTATGAAGCTATGTGATTTGTTTCATGGTGTGGAGACACTGAAAGAGAATTTTTATTAAAAAAAGAGGTCTTGGAACACAGTCCTGCATGTGGTCAGCTCAGTGGGGTATTATTTGAAGCAGAATGTGAACAAGCAGAATTGAAATGGAGGGATCTTTGAAGAGTAATGGAAAAGGGGATTCAGTTGCCAATAAAACAACTGTTTGGGATACTGATGGGAGATTCCTCAATCACATAAAATCATCCTGCTCAAGAAATTTATTGTATTTTTTTTCTTAGGGAATGAGGGGAATAAAAGGTAGATGAACTCTTCAACAACCTAAAGCAAATTTCACAACTTCCTGGAGAATTTGTATGTGGTCATAATTTTCTCACAGCAACTGTCTTCAGGAACAATTTCTTTCTTAGTCTGTTTATGCTTTAGCAATGCTGGGTTCAGCCCTGCTGCAGGCCTTTACTGTCTTCTCTGCTTTCCAGAGAAGGGGTGAGGATGTCATGGCACAATACCTGAAGTAATTATTGTTGCTCAGAAATATGCCTTAAACTACACAAACTACAAAAGATAACCCTTGCCCCTCTTGACTCTAGAGTAGGAGATAAGGCCCTGCAAGGTATTAAAACTAGAGGTGATACAGCTTTTCTCCTCAAAATCTGTGTAGTTTTAAGATTGAGATCTCAGCACCTAGAGGCACCTCATGTTCCCTCATGTGGGCTCTGCTAGCTTCTTATTTTTCCTCTTTTTCTCTGTCTTTTAGGAGAGGGAGTTGAACACCCTTACATCATACCTGGGTTGAGTACTCAAACTAAACTGTCACACTGATTAATGGCAGTACTTAGTAAACAGAAAAATTGCCTTGTTTCTTGTACAAATATACATGTAAAATATTTCAATTTCTACACATGCTTTCTATAAACACATTAATTATGTATATATGTGTATACTTATATACATATATACGTATAAATTGCCATTTAAGTGGTCTAAATTTAAATTCTGGACATTATTTGAAAATAAATACGGTTGTATAAAAATGAAATTATTTTAGTATGTAGGAAAAACAGATTTATTGAATTTTTAGAGTTTTTCTTATACCTTGTTGGTAAAAAAGCTGAAATTACAATCCTTATTGGACAATCAAGCAAAAAAGTAGAGTGCACAAGTTTCTGTAGATGTCATGGAAAGATTTCATATTGGTTTCAAATTTCTTCAGTCTATTTCTTTCTAAAGTTTTAAAATGTAAAATTGCTTGGTCTTTGTTTCTTTTCTCCTCCTATTTTGCCTACTTTCCTAATTCGAAATATTGAAAAAGAACTTTCTTGGCATCTGTGCTAAAATGTTTTGGGATAAAAGATTTAAGCTCTTGTTTCACAGTTTTGGCTACTAAAAATAACAGTTGTCTGGAAAAAAACCCCAAGCAGGTCCCCCTCCAGCCCCAGCAAGAGTCTTCTGAGGCATCTCCCATTAGCCCACTAGAGAGCTTCTCAGGATTGCCTCCCAATCACCACAACAACAAATCACAGAGAAGCTGTGGAATTGTACCTGAGTCTGTCCCTCATTTAGAACAAACTCAAATGGCAGAGCTCCCTTATCAGTCTACACTGATAATTATTTTAATTGCATGAAGAGAGAGGAGAAGTCTTGATGATAAGTTTCTACGTCAGTCCTGACCTGTCGTCTTTCTTCTAGACATCTCTGAGGGCTTTAGCTTTATTTCTTTTCTGGATATTACACCATGGCAATACGATACCTCTGCAAGTCAGGCTCCTCTGGAGATGTGTGGTCAGTAATTAACAATGCATAACAATGCACAGTAATTTACTGTGAGACAAAGTTAAGAAGAGCACCTCATTCAATTAAATCTTGGCAAGGCAATGCAATTATCCATGCTGGAATTTTGCCAGGATACAGTAGTCTGTACCTTATCACCTGGAAAAAAGTGATATGGGATGTATAATCAGTATAAACCTCTAAAATCTCTTGGGTTTTAATTAATTTTTTAAAGCCAAATTTGGAATGTAATGAAACCACAGAGCTTATAGGGTTCTAATTAAAACCAATCTCTTTTTCCTAACCTCATGTTTTGGTTTAAAAGACAGGTGTCTGCTAAGGAAGACAGGATCCTCCCTAGAAATGGAAAATGTAAACTCCCTCTCTCACAATTATTATAATTTTGAAATTAAGGGCCTCTCAGGCAAAGATATGGGAATAGGAATAATAGTTCTTTATTAGGAACATTAAGATAAAAATGCAGTAGTACAATAAAAGAACCACTGACAGAATCAGAATACACCTGACATCCTGTGGGTCAGGGCGTCAGTAGCAGTCCCATTAAGTGGTGGCTGCAGCCCTCCTGGAGTGGCAGATGCTGCTCTGTTAAGCAGTGATCCAGTAGAAAGGTGTAGATTTCCTCTGAAGGTCCAGTGGTGTAGATGAGTCTGGTCTTCCTCTGGGAATGCAGTGGAAAGGCTGCCTTGGTGTTCCACATCTCAGATTATATCCAGGTAGGAATGTTTGGCTCCTCCCCCCGGGTGGAACATCTCCCCATGGGATGGTGTCAGTTTATCAGCCCTGCAGTGAGACTCAGTGGCCCATTAACAGAAGATGTCTCCTGGAGGGAGGATGGGTCTGGAAGAGATAAAGAAAACTGCCCCACCTGGTTTGAACTGCTGCTCCATTAACAGAGGATATCCCCCCCGGAGTTATGGGGGATGGATCATGGAAAAAGAACACTGCTCCACCTGGTTTCAGCAGATAGTGATAGAATACACAGTTCTGGTTACATCTCCCACTGCAACCTGACACCTCACCAATAATTTCAGAGAATATTGCCCTTAGATAAAATTAATTTAAACCCATTGTCCAAAAGTTAATCCAAATCTACTGTTCACCTGTCAAATTGTACACCTATTGACTCAGGTGTAACTCCCAATATGCCTTGATGTGAGGCTTTTTCCATGAACAGTACAAGTTTTTGCAGGACATCATATTGCTTCATTTTATGCTCATATGCTCCTTTGTCTGACCAGGCAAAATCCCATTGCAGTGAGCAGGAATTTGCCTGAATAAAGACTCTAGTCTTTTTAAGGTCCCTGATAAAACCTGATAACCCAAATGACACATTTGGTCCATATTTACAAATGATTTCTGTCTTCCCTCTAGCTTGGGAAATTCATTTGGAAACATTCACTGTCAAGAATTTAAACTTTACTATCTACTGCTGTTGCCTGTGAATTGCCCTCGAACTTTGTTCAGTGTGGAGAGAGTAACACCTTTTCCTCATTCCTGGATGTAGCTTCCTTAGGGATTGAAGTCCACCTATATTCTACCTGAAGCAAATGTTGAGTTTCACACATCTGCTTTTTCCTTTCCAAAGGCTTTTGGGTAAAATTTCAAAGCAGGGATCAGTCTTTGCATAACTCTCATGATTTCTTGATGAAACATATGTTCTGCTCTCTGGCTCAGTACTTTGAAACACATGATCACAAAAAAGAGAAAACCTTACGTTAAATAAATGTTTATTAACATGGCCTGGCGAAACACAAATCTACCCAGGGAAGGGAATTATGCAGCCAATGCTCGTGATTTGTTTCTGCAAGTTGAAAGCTAGAATTCATGGTATCTAGCTGTTGTCCAGACTAAAAATTCTTTGGAAAAAGTGTGCAAAACTAAATAAGCATGAAATACAAATTTTAAGCAAATAAATGGAAGTTCCAGTGTAATCCAAATCCAGATCCAAAGTGCTGTCCTTAGGCTGGCCTGTCTGCTATCTGACAAGTGTATGGAAAACAGGGTGAGTGTGAAAAAGCAATTAAGGGACCAGAGACAGAAGAGGAGACTGAAATACATTCAAGAGAGATTTTAGTGTAAGTGCAACCATGAGAAAACTCAACTCAAAGGATGGTAAGAGTGATGCTGAGTTTATGTAAGTCTAACATAAAATTTGCTTTATCCATGTGAATGACAGGCTTTAATCCTTTCCTCTGTAAGATCCAAACTGGGTAGTGAGCAGATTTTTGTGGCCAGGCTGTGATCTCTGATATTTCTTACTGGCACCAGTGAGGGTCAGAACCTCTGTAGAACATCCCTGACAAAAATGTTATTTCAAAGAGGCTAATGCTATTACAGCCTTTAGCTACTAGCCAAAAGAGAAATGAGTGCCAGTTCCAGAAATTATTAACTTCCTTTTGTATGGATCTTCCGATGGTCAGTGGGTGCTCTCAAGGTCTAGAAGGACCCACAATGAGTTGCCCATTTCTCATCTGTAAAGGATAAAACCTACAGTGGCTGTAGCTCTACACAGAAGACCTTTATTGCCTTCTCTGGTCCAGTATAGACAGAAAAGGAGTATCTAGGTTATTAGATGACAGAATTATGTGGAAACCAATGGAATTGTAGTAGCTATGGCAAATTATATCCTTAAACTCCTTGTAGAACATATGTTGTCATAAGAGAGGAAACGACAGTTATTAATAGTAATTCAAGGAAATACCAGCCCCAAATTTATGAAAAGTGTGAATTAATAGTTAATTTATATTGCTTATATTACTTTATACCAGCTCTGTACAACAAGCATGGGTGAAAGATCTGCATTTTTTTTTTACTGACACACACAAAAAAAAAGAATAAAAGACTAGAATTTCCCTCTAAGAAACTACAAAGAAGAAATTATCTATGACCTTCCAGAGGATGTTGGGTAACTCGATCAATGAGAGAATAAGAAGAAATGGGTTATGACCTCAGCAAAGGAAATGAGCCCTGGTGGAAGCTTTCTCTAATGCTCACTAATACTCAAGGAGTTCAAGAAACCTGATATCAAAACAAAGTTTTGATGCTATAGAAAGATAGGGTGAATATTTTTTGCCACAGAAGAAACTGAAAACAATTTTTAGCAGGCAGAGTTGATGACTTCACAGTTCTATTTTGGATTTATGTCCAGATCTGCCTTTGAATCAGATCTCACCTTATCATATCACCCTAAATCCCTAGGGAAAACATGTCTTATTTATCTCAATATTTCTTGGAAACCTTCTATTCTGTGAAGATAGTTCTTTATCACTAACCAAATAGATTTCTGGGAAAAATGGAGCTAGATAATAGAGAATTGTATCAAATAATTGTATTACACACATGGTTTCTACCAAAATTTTATGAATTCTTGAAAAAATACTGCACACGATTCATAACAGCTTTGGCTTGTAAACTGGCACTTCCTCTGCAGATGACAGTTAGTTTCATTAATCTTGGCAGTACTAAAGGCCAGTATTTTAAAACAAATTAATGTTCTGGAACACTTTCTTCCACAAGTTTTAAATAAACAGACTTTCTTTCAGTAGGATTCCTCTTTCCACTCTTTAGTTCCAATAAACTATTTTAAAGAAGGGAGAGGAGGAGAAGCCCAATCTTAACTTTGCCGTGGTTTCTCCAAGCAAAGAAATACCCTCTTCTTGATCATCTTTCTTTCAAATAAAGAGGTATGAAAGGCAAATCATTAAAACCTTCTCCCTTTGTTTTTCTCTGAACTAAGTAAATTAAGAGAGGAATGATGAGAAATTGAAATAAATGTCTTAAAGATCTGAAATTTCATTTGTTTCCTTTCCCAAGAACTTATACACTTCCATTCAAATACAGTGTCCAGACTATGCCTTCTTTACAGTTTGCAATAACACATAAAACTGTTTGTTTGACATCTTGATCACAAACAGTGGCTACCTGTGCACAAGGTAGCAATCAGTTAGAAACCCAGCGACAAAGCAGCACCATCACATTTTGTGGTCAGGGGCATTAAAAAGCCAGCATTTCATTTATTTTCTTCCTATGTGGCCTTTGTTAGATAAAATTACTGATTCAACTAGAGCCTGTGTAGTTAAGAGCCAAATAGTGGAGCTAACTCACAGGAGGCGTAGGTCATGCTGAGGGTGAATGGACAAATAGGAGATAATCTGAGCTTCAGGAACAGTAAATTATTCCCTTTTCACACTGCCTATGGCGACCCAGGACAGGTCTAGCAGTTGAGGATGTAAGTTCCTCTCAGAAGGAAATTTTTCTGTGCAGTGTTGAAGTTGAAAGCCTCTGGCCACGATTTAAGCCTGTAAAATGAAATGGAAGAGCTTGTCCATAAAGGGGAGGGGGCTGCACAGTTCTGCTTCTCTCTTATAGCTGCAAAGTGGAACCACATTAGCTCTGCTGTCTGGGCCTTCGACTCCTCTAAAGACTTGTGTCAGGATTTGTTGCACAGTGTGAAAACCAAACATCAAACCAGCATACTTGTTTGTCAGTGAGCTGATATTAATTAAACTTGTTCAATTTACAGTAATAAAATAAAATAAATTTGTCCAAGTGCCAGTTTTTAACGCAGTCTAGCATCTGAAAAACATCTTGTTTGTTTTGGACTCACACATCCCCACCACAGAGCTGGAATTTTGCTAACAGCTCCTGATACATGAGCCAGAAGGGAGTGGAACTCACTCTGCCTTCACTGCTTTGCCTTTTTCTACTGCTAGCAAGTTATTAAGGACATAAAGGTATGTGAGTCAGCAAGTTGAGTGACTTTAAATCCTCACCTGGGGCTGATGAACAAAAAGCTTCCATATTTCACAGACTTCTTCCTGATCAGAACCATGGTTTCAGGCGAAGTTTGTATTTTGTGTAACATTTCATATCTTGGTAGTTGCCAACTGCAACGGGGTGAAACATTATATACCAACTGTCAGCCTCATGTGAACATTTAAAAACAGATGCTAAATCTTTGAAGTCATGGTTAAGTTTAATGGCTTCAGAAAATCATTACTCAAATCCATTCCCTAAGGTCTTTTTTTTAAGTTCCAGAGGACTTAAACTTAAAGCTAAACTAAACAGCCCTCCAAGAATTTATCTGGTAATTAAGCAGATTTTTCTGTGGAATTAGAATGTGATGAGTCCTAGAAACTGAGTTGCTACATCCTATTGGGGTATTCTGAACACTCATGGAATGGTCTCCAGGTTGCCTGCTGGTCACACATGCTGCATAGCAATGCCAGTTGCCATGTTTTGCATTTTGTGGGCATTCCCTCCAGACTACAGCAAAAGCACAGTGTGGTAACATGTATCTAAAAACTATGTGGTGGCCTGAGTCTGGCTAGCGCTGAAGCTGCAGAGCCAGCAGAAAAAAAAAAAAAAAAAAAATAAGAGGAAAAAAAGAAAGAAAAAAAAGAAGAAAAAAAAAAGGTAGTCTGAAATGATTGATCAGTGACTACTAATGGCATTTTCATCAATATCCAGCTGATTTTCCTGTTGCTCTTTCTTACATATTTATACTATTCACAGTCTGGCAAAAATTTACAAAAAAGTATCCAAGTGATAGTTTCACAGCAGGTGCTGGATCAAACAGGTCTTGTTCTACGCCCCCTTGGGAGGCCTACATGGATCACAGGAATCCTGATACTGCCCTTCAGATGACCTGTGGTAAAACTGCGGAAGACATGCTCAGTTTCTTCCAATGAATAAACAAAGTGTACATGAAATATTTGTATAACTATGAATGGGGGGTTTATTTTTCTATATATACTGCTTGGCTGTGTAGTTGATTGAAAATGGCGTGAAGTAAATCTTGCCTAATAGATACTTATATAAGAATTTTATTTAAATGTCCAGCACTGTAAATGTCAACATTTGTACTTTGATTGTTCTATGAATATATTGGTTTCAACTGGATAATGAGGGAAAAATGCAAGAGTATATGTGGGCTTCACAAGGAAAAATATATAGCAGGCTTATAAAACACAGTTTGAGAAAGTCTTACTAAGCTTCAAAGGCCAAGACCAAAAAGTATTCTGTAGATTTTGGACCTCATCCACTGCTCTTAGCTTCAAGCTGCAACTTAGAAACTAAGGGAGGCTTTTTGTAGCATATTCATGTCAGGTTTAGGCAATGCCAAATTGTTTCTCACTGCAGCTGAGATTTATTGCAGTTGGATTATGATCTTTTGATTGTGCAAACAGTGAGATTGAGGTGGCTGTCCTTTCCAGAGTCATTAAAATCTTTGTCATGAATTACAAGAATCAGAAATCTGGAAGTGGACTGAGGAGAAACACGGATGAATATTCAACATACGCCAGACTGCATAGAGCAAACTGGAGCACAACTCGCAGAAGAGAAGCTAACTGTCTGAGCAGAATGCCTGAACCTTGCAAGAAACAGTGTTATAAAATCATGAAATGCATCACTAATCTATTTTCATGACAAAAAAGAGTGAAAAATATTAGATTAGATAATACTGTTGCAGTGAGGCATTATTATTAAAATGCTAAGTATGCTTCCACGTATGCATTTCTGCAGTAAGCATATTTTGTTTGCTCCAAGTTGAAGTGTAGCCATCCCAGTTTCGAGTAAAGGTGGTGCAAGTTGTTGAATGAAGCCCTGATTTTCCTCCCCCAAATCTGGCACCATTTCTGGCACAGTCTGAGGGGTCCACAGGGAGTGTAAAGCAACTGCACCACACTACCAACAACACAGAACATGTTTTCTCTCAGAAATTCAATAAAATTAATCAAACTCCCTTAATTTATCCTGAAAATGCTCAGACACCTCATCTAGGTAATTAAATCAGGCTCCTTTGCTCTGCAGTTAGACTTGGCCTGTGGAGCTCTTTGCCCCTTACATCAGCTGTGAGGTGAGGAGCTGCAGGGGTTCTCCTAACTGAGGTGAGCCTAAGCCAGGGCCAGCAGAAACATGAAGAAGCCACTGATTTACCTAAACCAACCAACCAAAACCAACTGAAGTGTGGTAAACACAAAAAAATCCTGATGCTATTTCTCCTACCCCAAATCCCATTTGCTTTGCAGGGTTCCTGCAGTGCCTGGAAAAGGGCAGATAGATGTCTGTTAAACCCAAATTATTTTATTTTCATATGAAGACATATTTCTGTTTATTTATATTTTAAAAATGATGATTTAGCTAAGATTTTTAGAAAAACACCAAACCCTCCAAAAATTTTAGTGTCACCTTTCGCAAGGAAAGGCAAGGTTGATCTGAGCCTGCAAGCTGACACTGGAGTTAGCTGAGTTGGCTGCACAATCCCCTGTGATACATGAACAACTCATACACAACATATGATGCTGATCTGAAGTACTGGCTGTTAGCTGTATTATTTCCACATGGAAAAGTATTATAATTTTTCTTTTCTGTTGTATCCAGCAAATTTCTTTTTTCTTTGAGGCATAATATATTTTCTTTTCCCCGCACTCCTCAGGTTTTATTTATCAAGCACATATTTAACAAAGAAGGAAAAACCCAATCTTTCTCATGGTCCAGTTTTCTGTGAGTCTAAAACAGATACACAGAGCTAAAACAATCAGAAATAAATAACCAATTTTTATTTAATGAATTATATTTCTTTGCTTGACAGCTGATTCTGATTGTGATCGATGTATTAATTACTCAGATTTATTAGTTTTATTGAGATTCAGCACTGGATTTTCCTGGCTATTTGCCACAGAACACATCTGACTTAGTGTCTACATTTGCACTTTTCAGACCCCAGTGTTGCTGTTATGAGGTAAATTGAGAGCTTTTAAGGATGCTCAAACTTAAATCAACTCCTAGTATTAAGCAGAGATTAGAAGCCAAATGCCCTTGACTATTTTGAACAAAATAAGACAATTCCCAAGATAAACACATTCACTCTTTCAAAGTTTTCTTGACAGTAAAAAACAACTTAAGAAATTATTCCCTATCTTGTCATGGAGAAAAAAAGTATTTCTTTTGAACCATTTTTTGATCATCTTGTCTGTAGAGAATGTCCATGTCCATAGCTCTTGCTTTCTACTTCTTTTAAACAAGCTGCTCTTCCCCTGATGATCTCAGTTTCAGTGACACTGCTCTCCATGGGCCTCTTGTATTGATGAAGAGCCAGAGTTGGAGGGTGATACACAACAGAACGGAGAACTGTTCTGCAGAATCTGGCTAATAAATCTGGCCAATGCCAAGCCTGAAAGTAAAAGTGGCAGGATTTGGCTTCAAAAAGAAGAGCAATTCTACTTAAACTCTATTCTAAATTCTCGAACTTTACATATGGAGGAAAGTTAATAAATGGTAATAAAAGAAATGAAATAACTTGCTTTAATTTCCTCACGTAACTGAACAATGTTTCCTTGGGCAGTAGTTATTGTGTTGAATCCACAAAGTTATTTTCAGAGCACTGAATGCAAATGCCAACAATGAAATAATAAAACTGAACACTGTGAACACCTTGCTAACCATCTGTAAACCAATTTTCAAAGAGAAAATCACATCAGTAGAATATTTGACCCATACAGGATCTTGCAGATGTTTTCCTCTAGCCTTTGGGATCTACCTCATTTCAAGGTCTATATAGTAGAAACAAATTGTGCATTTACACAGTGAAAGTCTAACTCAATTCCCATAAGAACCTTCAAAGGCTTTTATGTTTGACCAGGCGCTGTGTTCTGCTGCTTTGGCAAAGAGGTATTAACAATGACTTGTTAATAGTAATGGAGCCATACCTTCTCCATATGGGTTCCAACACTTCGAGCTGTATCATCTGTCCATATTTCAAAGCTCCACCTTAAAAAGATGATAAATGAGACCAACTTGACCTGGCCTTAGACCAAGTCATGGATTAAACAATTTCTTTCAGCTTGATTGGGGTTTTATTGAGGAAACCTGCTAAGTAAAAGCTGTTCAGTCACAGTGCTTAAGTATCAAAAGAGTGCATGGAATTTGAAAAACACTGCCAATGTGCCAGCCAGACCCTGAGTTACCAAGAGGACTGAGACCAGCTGCACAGGATGAGCAGTGAACCTTTTCTGGATTCCCTGTTTCCTGCAGCATGAGCATCTCTGAAAATTGCAAACTCTTAAAACTGCGTGTTCCTTTCCTAGAGCAAAGATGCCAGAGTTTTTTTGTGTGTGTATTTATATATATGTAAGTGGAGAGGGGATTTTATCGTTAATTTGTGACCCTACCCCACATTAATGCTAAACATGCAGTCTTTAAGGAAGAGTAGATAATGAAAGACACCAAATGTAGTTTTTAAGGTGAAAATCCCAACAGACAATGTAAATAAAGTTTTGATTTTTCATTTATTATATACTGTTCTATGATTCTCTCCTTTAAGATGCTCTAAGTTACTTGTGTGACTTCCATTATGGTCACCAGTTTTTAGAAGGTTCTACATCACTTTGGGTCAGTGCTGCAGAGTTTGTGCCTGCCTCTGACAATGGGCTGAAAGGAGAGTTTAAAAACCATAAACACCAATGATGATGTGCTAATGTGACTGCAGAGATGTTTACATTCAGTTTTTGGCTCTGTTTTGGTATGTGAGGGTTTATCACACATACAGCATGTCTCTTTCTTTTTAATTGCCACAAGGTTTTTGTCTTAACGATACCTTCTGCCATCTAATGAGTTTATTCTTTCACACATTATTACTACACATGGTCAGTGCAAACAATCTGTATTGCTATTTTAATAAAAATAACAAAAGAAGAGCAAAGCAGAGGCTCAGGGAGCACACAGCATGTCACTCTGTACATCTGGTCTAATCTGATGCTCAGCATTGCCATAGGAACAGCACAGAGGAGATCAAGGGGTGACTGGAGCCTCCTCCTCCTGTTGATCACAACCAATGGGTTCCTCACACAGGACCAGCACTTCCAGGATGTGATTTCCATCACTTTTTCAGCAAAAAAATAAGACCTCAGCAAAAAATAAGGCCCCAGACTTTACCCCTTTATAATGTTTTGAAATTCTGTGTAAGTGGAGTTAGCACAAAACTGTTCAACAGAACAGAATTTGTTTAGACAGTTTTTTCATTGTTCAGATTTTTTAATCATTAATTAGAGAAACTGTGAATTTTATGGTTTATGTTAATGATTTCACTAACAAAAGGTTTACTCTGTTAAACATAAAAACAATCCCAAGCAAGAAACTACTGGAAGGGAGCAAGATTTTGCCACGAAGAGACTATGTTCATTCTCAATCTTCAAAGTGCAAATTACTTCAACATTTTAAACTATTTTTCTGATAAACTATAATTAGAATCTAAACTTCCTTTAATAATTTCTCTCAGAATTTGATTTTTCATTATAAGTCTGTTAACTAAGAAAACGAAAATTTATTGTAGCTTAGATTTCTGCCCTGATTTAAAGATCTGGAGTATTTTGCCACTTGTCTTATTATATATTGTTCTTATTAATGCACCACTATTAATAAAATATTTTTTTAATCCATAAAAAATTTTGAGGTGAATACTATCGAGGAAAAAACACCAACAACTTGCTGCTGAATGGACATCATTTCCAACGATCTGAAGACAAGAAGGTGACTCAGAGAAATTTGCATTGAGTTATAAAGTGGAAATCATGTTTCACCAGCCTGAGAGCCTTCTATGGTGAGATGGCTGGTTTGGTGCATGAGGGGAGAGGAGTCAATCCTGTGTGTTTGGAATTCACAAGGCTTTTGTCACTGCCTCCCGTGTTCTCACATGGCACCTGCTGTATGGACTAGGAGATGGGACAGTGAGGTGGAGGAAATCTCGGGAGCTCCGCAGCACCACAATGCCTAGCTGAAGGCACACAGTGTCCCCTCTGGCCAGGGCTGGATAGTGCTCATCACCAGGGATCTGGAGGATGGGACAGTGCACCTTCAGCAGGTTTGAGGATGACACAAAAGAGAGTGGTTGATAAATCAGATGGATGTGCTGCTCTTTCCCAGGGCATCAACAGACTGGAGAAATGAACTGACAGGAATCTCATGGAGTTCAACAAAGAAACACGATGTTCTGCTCCTGTGAAGGAATAACTGCAGGCACCAGCACAGTCCAACCAGCTGGAAAGAGAAGACCCTAGAGGTCCTGGCAGGC
This sequence comes from Sitta europaea, assembly GCA_013400255.1. NCBI lineage: Eukaryota > Metazoa > Chordata > Aves > Passeriformes > Sittidae > Sitta > Sitta europaea. The sequence continues at coordinate 703,878 of VXBS01004845.1, forward strand.
ACCAGACTGGACATCAGTCAATAATGCATTAGGAAGAGTGTTGCCAGGAGAGGGGAGGAAATGATTCTTCCTCTCTGATTAGTACTGATAAGGCCACACCTTGGGTGCTGTCTCCAGTCTTGGGTTCCCTTATTCAGAGTAGTGTCAGGAAGTGAAAAGCTACTCAATCTCTGAAAGGATGGTATTGTGTCAAAATGACTTAAATTGTTTAATTTGGGACAAAGCAAACAAGGTTAGTTGAAAAGAAAGATGATTAATGGATGCCCATTTGTGCCAGCCATTGAAAATATCTTCCCACAGTAGTTTTCATTCCAAAATCCAAAGATTTAGATGTTCACTTCATGCCACTTAAATTTCACCACAATAACCACAGTAATCACAGCAAAGATTCCATCAGATGTCCTCAAACTGTGGAGCATCATTTAGTCCTGCTGTGCTATGAATATTATCTGGTAATGTAAAGATAGAACTTGTGACCTAAATATTGACCCATCTACTATTTATTTAGCCTTGGAAAAAATTCTATATCAGGAAAAAAACACCAAAAAAAGGAGAGAAAATTGCAGTTTGAAACCGTATGACTGATAGGGCGATTTCATTTTCTAAGTATATTGAGTTTACTTATAATCAGAGACTCAGCTTTATGTTGGCAAACTAATATTGAAATACAACTGAAGGTGTAAGTAAATTTAGTTTCTTTACTGTTTTGTGGATCACATCTGAACCTATGTGAACTGTAAATGTAAAAGGCTGATTGTGAATAACAGAAAAAAGGATCTGTAAGATATTAAATTTATGGTGATCACCTTCTGTCTGCATAGTGGAATTTTCTGAAGATGCTTGGCAAGTGAAGGATTTCAGAGCTGTTAAATTCTGCATATATCAGCTGGAGTCTATGGTTGACAAGCCATGTTCCATTCTTACGTAATGGCGTCCAGAAGTGAAACATTCCATTCTGATCTGCATTCTGTTAGGGCAAGTCAACCAAGGCCAAGCCAGTTCCCAGATTCCTGGACAGGAAATACTAAACAAAGGTCTCTTTAGCTCTGCCTTCAGAAATTCTGTTGTGTTTGGTGTCCTGGCCCAAACCACTTTTGGTTTAACAAACTTGGCCTCTTGCTTGTTTAAGTTACGAAAACCGACTTTGAATCTCCTGAAAAGCAAAGTACTATTTTTAAAGTTTTTGGAATTTGTGTGTATAAAGACTTTCAAGTCTTCATCCTTCTTCCCTCTCGTTATGTGTAATGGGACACGTAGTGCTTGATGTGAAGAAATCCCTTGGACACTCAGCTTTTCATGATGTCTGGCAAGCCTCCAAAGTATTTCAGCTTCTTTACAACAAGAAATAAGCTTTCTGATGAAACCCATCTTTTTGGATGTAGAGAGCAGTTTATGTGGCAAAAATCTGCTCTTCCCTCCAAGACAGGAAATACAGAAATATACCCTTCCCTCCAAGATAGATTAGTTCCACAGTTATGACTTCCAGTTTTATTATTAATAAGGCATGATGTTGATCATCTTCTTGTCTCTTATTTAAACAAGATGGCCATACAGTTCTTTCTAGTACAGCTTTGTGCTCTTTTTATTATGTAGAATCTGTTTCCGGAATACGTATTTCTTTAAATTCCCAAGCACTGCATTAAATTTCAAGCTGCCATCTAATATTCCTTGGGAGAATTCTTGCAAGGGTTCTATGCCATTATATAATCTGAAAGAAATAACAGAAAGAGCCAGGACTGAGAAAAGAACTATCCCTCCAAATGGCCACATATCTGGGAAAACAAATATCTTCAAATGATGTTTGGAAATGGAATTAATTTAATTTTTCTCTAGAATTACAAGGGATCTATTTTGCCTTTAAGGCACAAGCCAGTGAAACCTGAAGTTCAAACTACAATGCCAATGCAGGAACAAACGGCAGTGTGTCTGGATTTGGAGGAGTGCAGATGAAAGCTATCATTTCTGCCATTTGAGCAATGATGTGGGGTCTGTAGAGCTTTGGACTCTAATGATCCAGATGATTGTCTGGATTAAGTTTTGACACAGTCTGGAAATGAAGAGAAGAAGGTCTCAAGCTGCAGACTCCCAGTGGTGGATATTACTGCAGAGCTATTACTTCCCTGGATTTGTGATATGTGTGAGATGACAATGAAGAGTATAGAGATGTATTCTTCCTTGTCATCTCTATTCATCTGTATTAGATCAATCTCGCTGTGCTCCCATTTTATCTCAGTGGTTATAACTGTAAGTAGTTATAGACTCTATTAAGCAACTTCAAGTAGTTGGTTAGGTTTTATATTCAAATTTAATCTACTAGAACTATTCTTATAATTTATTTTCTGGTATAATCAAAGTGCTTTTCCTCACCTTATAAATTCTGAGATGCTGCATTCAGCAGGTCAGCAACTCTGAGCCTCAGGTGACATGTATGTGAATAAACCACATGTGTTGGTTCCCCTTGTACTCGACACAGCGCTCAGATCAGAGTGTACACTTGTGTTGCCACCCACACAGGGTTATCGTTCAGTTTGGACTCACAGTATCCTAAACCTCTTTCTGAAGGTCAAATCTGTTTTTTCTTTGTGATATGTCAGGAAGATTTAATAGCATCTGTGTCCAAAGGGGAGTTTCTTGCAAAAACAGGCCTGAATTTACTCCTAATTGTTTCTGTCTGAAATTCAAATAATTTCTCAACTTCTCCTAGGAAGCATACGGTTCCAGTGTGGGGTAATTGTTTTCCATCTGGACACTGTCTGGTGGTGGTATTTGCTGTAGCTGTGAGTAAATAAATGAAAGAGTCAAATAAATGAAGACATCTGTAAATAATTTTTTACTGATTGATGGCTGGTAAATAAACTCTAGCTTCTTTCTTTGGTTAGATTCACAATCAAAATTGTGGAGTGAGATATACACCAGCTTACTAGAAGTTTGAAGTTCAAAGGTAGGCTATGAGAAAACCTCTAGAGATTCCAGAAACACCAAAGAAGTGGCAGACAAATTCCAGTTAATGTTGCCTCTGACCTCAGCAAGCCCCTCGCTGAAACACTTTAAAGCATGCTAAAGCCTTTCTTGAAATCCTGCCCTGGTTGTCTACTTGCCCTCTGTTTTGATCAGCTCTCTGTAGCCAGTCTTTCAAGGAGAAGAGTGTATGGCAAAGAAGAAGTTCACTTTAAAAACTGATGATCCTGTCAAGGGCACGCAGGAGTAAATAAAGCAGAGAAGGAAGAGGGCACTAAAAATTAATGTTCTTCTGGTTCTGTGGGGACTTTGAAGGCTCAACTCAGTGCTTGCACTTTTTCAAGGCAATACTTTTTCTTTCCCTACTTTGTCCATGTGATGCTCAGTAATGCAAAAATTATCATATGAACATTCTAATTAGTCTTGTTGATAAGTACTTCCATACTAAGTGGAATGTTTCTGATCATGAATAGGTTGATCTATGTACTGCTAAGGTTCATTAGAAGAGGGGGGCACTGTCAGAACTCTGTGAATGGGCAGCTCTGTATCCAAATACTTCAAACTCATCTTTGGAACACTTACACTGAAGTAGCAAAAATGCCTGTGAAATATGACTTTTCAGCTTGAGCATTTGTACACCTACTAGACTGAATTTCAAACAGGATTCATTCAGATTTCAGACTCTTCCAATTAAAAACTGTGCTTGGTTGGCTAGTAAGTTGGTTATTACACACTTTATGGTATGAGCTGCAAATTAGCTACTCAAAGTCCACAGTTCAAGGGATTTTCAGGCCTAGAATTATTCACTGAACAAGATTGTGAATAATTTCAAATAATGAATAAATTCAATATACTTTTTGTTCTGTCTGTGCATAGCCTCTGAAGAGGGAGAGAATAAAAAGGGGAAATCAATCAGATAAATTATTCATCGAGAATTATTTGTTCAGCTCTAATGCTTATGTACTTAGACAATATTTTCATTGGAACAGGCTCTGAAGAGCTCTTCAGCCTGCATATATCTCAGCTACAATTCGTCTGTAAAAAGTATTGAGGTTCTTGTTAAATGCAGATGCCTAGACCTAGCTGTAGACAGTAGGATTTATCTGATTTCATCTCCGAGTTCTTGACTAAGTTTAGGTCCTTCAAAAATTATTTAACAGGAATTGTTTTTATGAAAGTACTTCTTTGTCATTGTCTGTGTATGCATTTGGAAGTATTTTAAAGCAATCATCCCAGTTCTACTTGCACTGATTTGGCTATTTCCAGTACAGTGTGGCAACTTAGATAGTTTCTTTCAGGAATTAAACCTTTTCATTGTGTAGTTAGAAAAAACATCAACATAAAATTGAATCCTCATAGAAGAACTACCTCTCAGTACTAACTGTTACTATTTTAAAGGAAGCTAGGATCAAGGAACTCAGTGAGAGGTGTAGCTCAAATTGATATGCTAAGCACCAAATACAGTTCCTCTGAAATAGGTATTGTTAAAATAACTTGTCATGATAGTAACACTTTCAGCTCTTTGCTATTTATTTGATGCTGTATCTCTTAAAAAACAGAGGGTAAGTATGGAAGGGGATTTTTTTTTCCTGCTTAGGGTAACCACAGCTCTTTTAATGTAAATATTTTTGTTGCTCCACTGGGTCTAGGACACCATGAAGTTTGGTTCCATCTTGTCTAAAATGAAGTGAGAGAATAAGGAAAAAACACTGAATCTTGGATACTGAAAAGGGAAGATTATTAGATACTGTAGAACAAATACTTGCTCTCATATTAATGATTTTTTAACTAATATAAAGGAGTTTTAGTTTTCTTCCTGTTAATAAGCATTCTGTTAAATTCACTTTAATTCTATAAGGCAGAGATGTCAGTCCAGAGGGACAATTCAGATAGCTGTAAAATAAAAAATGAAATGAATTCTCGCAAAAAAAAAGTTCTCTCATACAATTTTTACCATCCTTGCTGATTGGGAGCAATGGGGGCTGGAGTGGAGAAGTTGTGCTGATCTTGACTCTGCCACTGACTTACCATTATCCATTGACAGAGTACATTTTTTTACACTATCATAAGATGTTGTGCTGACATCTTTTGCTTATATTGATGTAAAAATTTGGAGACGGATTATCTTTTATTTTATAATGTACAGAGTTTAACACAGTAGGGGCATAATCTTGATCAGGGCCTCAATGTGATACTGTAATAGAGTTAATAAATAATACTTGACAGCAGTCTAAGGACGGAGGTATGGAAGGAAATGAGGCATAACTTTTGAATAACCCTTAATTCAAATATCACAGATGCAAAGGAAACCACAAGGTAAAGTCAAACTTTGTTTCACAGGACAATTCCATAATCTATGTGACAAGAAGAAGTACAGTAAAGCACATATCTATGGTTCTACAGACCAGAATGTCTGATGTAAATACATTTTTCTGTGAAATCAATAGTCCAATTAAAGTATAAGGCTCTATTATTTCCACTTGATGGTCCTTTTTTGATTACAGTCTATATTACTTAGTTTACTTATTGGCTTCTTATGAATCTTCATTTAATGAAAGACATGCAGCAAGATTGTCTGGCTGATATATCATGAATTCAACTCTTCCCTCATTTGCCTAATATTGAGAGAAAAAAAAATAAATATTTTCTTATTGTTTCTTTCTTCCTTCCTATTTTTTGCAATTCAGTGTATCACGTTAGTTTCTTTTATTCCATTAAATAATTTCCCAAGATTTGCAAAAGTTGAAACTGAAAAAAAAACCTTTTAAAGTATTTGATTTCCTGAAAAACAGAAAGTGGGGTTTTGCTGTTAAATATGCAGTAAAATGTTGTGTTTTTGCATAAATGCACAGCTGGTAGTTCTCAGGTCGTGCTAACATTAGTATGAGGTTACTGTGGGAACTCGTTTGTGTTTCAGTGCAGTTGGCAAACTGCAGTCATGCCCATTTAACAAGCACTAGGTCATGTTAATCAGCAATAAACTGCACTTAGTTATAGAAGAATTTTGAATGAAATCAGATCTAAAGTTCTCCAACTGTTCATCAGACATTGAGCAAACACTTTCTTCTTCCTCGTTCTTGCCAAAATGTGGGGGTTTTTTTGTTTTGTGTTATTTTTTTCCTTTACTAGCTTTATCCAAATCATGAATTGGAAGTTAGTCAGTTCCATGTGTAGACTGGTACATGGAAATCATCTGGTTTAGGCTGCACATGTTGTACATGACTGTTTCATTCTGACTTTGCTTCACCAAAGAAATTTCACAGTGGGAAATCTAGAAAAAAGCCCCAAACAAGGAAAGAATAACACAAGATACAATAGAACAGGCCAATTTAAAAATATATTAAGCAGTTAAGGCTCTGTAGTTGCAGCATACAGTATTCAGCAGGGAGTTGGTGTGCTGGGTCTTCTCTCACTTGGTATCAGCTACTCTAAGTACCTGAGAAACACCATGAGCAGCAGAGACAGCTTCAAAAACACTTGAAACAATCTGAGTAATTTTTCTGTGCACAAAAAGCCTGAATTTGTGGATTAGTTTCCTGTAACTGTGTTATGTTTGAGCAGATGGAGTGAGTAGATTGGTTTTAGTTTAGTGTGCTGGTCTGCAGGGTGAGAGAACAGGCCATTTGTGGGGAACCAGTGCTGGGAGCTGAACGGGAGCTCAGAGCTGGTGAGGAGTCAGTCCCAGGCCATGAAGGCAGCCCAGGTACATCCCATGGGACACTGCTCATGGGAAATGAATGTAAAAGACACCCAGGAACTCGAAACTGGGTTGTTCTCCAAAGAGCTCATTCTGGTCTTCCTGGAGTACTGGGAGACAAGTCACTAACTTTAACAAGGGCAGGATCAGATGCTAAAACCAGACTGCCCAGGTCACAGGGAAGGATGCCCCAAGGGCCAGCAGAACAACTCTTGTGCACAGATGTCACCATCACATTGCCCCATGATCCACCTGGCAGGAGCAAGTGTAAAACGTTTGCATTTCTGCCAGCATTGTAGCTACCCTTGCTCCAGCTGTCTGGCCAAGAGACTGCTACTGCTTCTGCTGTCAAGGAATGTTTGTGGCTGAAGAAGACATTCCAAGGTTTGTCTCTGAGAGAGTGACTGCAAAGGACCCAGTTCTACAGCATACACTTGGCCAATGTCAGACATAAATTCTGTTGGACCTGGACCCACAAATGCAAGTTGTTGTTGGCAACTGTGATGAAATCAATATTTTGCCTGAATCAGACACACTGGTTGATGATGCAAAATTAAAATTTCTAGGGCCATTCCAATTCTAGTCACACATTCAAAGTATTGTTATGCAAGTTTACAAAACAGCTGAGCATTGTTCCAGATAATTATTTTGTTTTTAAATAATATTCCAGCTGCTATGACACCACTGAAACTTTGAAAAATGTCCTTTGTGTGGGGCCCTGATGTGTAGGTCCTGCAATAGTGCTTTTATACTAGAATTAGATATTAGCTGTGTAAAGATTATGAAGGTGTTTGGATGCTGAATGAAAAAGAAGATTATTTGTATTTCAATATTTTTCAGCTTGATCAGTGTAGGCAAAGGGTGTTTGTCATCAACAGAATGAAAATATCCAATGTTACGCAGTGCAAATCACTGAGGAACAGAACTCAAGAAATAAAAATTTCTTACTTTAAATCAAAATGAATAAAAAGTCAAGATTTGTTTGTCAGAGACACAAGAAAAAGACAACAAAAAATATATTTTTAAATCTACCATGGGAAATTAATACTGAGGTGATTTTCAGGCTAAGGCTGGGAACATAGCAATGCCATTTTAGAATAAACACCAAAAACAGATGCCACAATTTCATAAAATAAACATGCAGTGAAAGGGTAACACAGCCATTAGCAGCAAACTGAGCCAGTAGCCAATACAGTATGATGAGAAGGAGTACTCAGTATGGTGTGATGTGCTGTAGAAGCCATTAGCCATATGGTACCATGTGAAGAGGGCCTCTGTGACTAAGTAACAGTTGTATGTTATGTGGTTTATAAAATAATTATGCAATGGCAAGCAACTCTTTTATAATTATTGGCTGTTTCAAAATATTTCTGCTAATCTGGAAGCATTTACTAAGTTGATGGATGCAGGCAGTCTGCTTCCTCTGCCTGCATGTTCGTAGATTGTGTGCAGCATCATCCTACAAAAGGCAGTGACCATTTTAAACTTGGCCACTAGAGACTGTATTTGTTTTCCTTTTTCTGAAAATTCAGGGAATATCCACATCAATAGATCATAACTTGGTGGACAGCTGCCAAGGAAGAGCCCAGTAGTTACCCTTCCGTTATTCACTGGTGTTTCTTTGCTACCCTTCCTTTATCCATTGACATCTCTGAAAATTGAGTGTATTACCAGAAAATCACATTGCTCTGTAACAATTGATGGCATGACAATTTCAGTGGATTCTGTTTTTTTATACTTTGTTATGTCTTTCATACTTATATTAGAGGCAACAAAGCTATCAGCAACTAAAGAACACCAAAAAATGTCTTTGGTTTAACCAACAAGAAGATGGCACTAATTTCCTTTTCCTTTTCTACTGCTCCTCAAGCAAGCATATAGAGATAAGTGCCTGTTAGACATTTGTACATTGCAGCACTCTTGCTTTGAAATGGGAATAAAGTAATAAAGAAATAAGGTTTCAGGGAAACTCTTCAGCTACAAAATTGGCAGGCAAGTGAGACTTGGGACCCAGAGTAACTAGAGGCACTCAGCTCCTGGCTGTCCAGCTCTGTAGTGGAAGGTGAGAGGGTCCTGTGACCCTGCAGTATCTGGATCAGCTGAATAAGGTAGGGCTGTGGGTCTGAACAGCTGGGACATCAAACATCATCCCCTGAAGTCAAACAAGATGCGCAGCCTGGAGAGGTCCACAAAACCAATCTTCCCTTTCTATCCCTTTGGCACATGCTGCAAGCCACAAAACACTTCCCATCTTCCCTCAGTAAACTTTAGATCCAGTGTAAAAAACTGATTGTAAAATATGGCAGGAAGAGCACAGGAGAGATCAAGGGCTGCCAGTACAAAGGTCTTTGAACACCCTCTGTCTGTCCCACCCACATGGGTCAGCCCTAGCTTGGTCCTGGAGACATTACAGATCAAACATGACTTTTATTATGTGCATGTGGTGTATTGCTGTGAGTGCTCTAGAACAGCACTGGGATAATCTCCCTGCAGCAGGTACAGCTGCCATGTAGGTTTTCAGCTTTGGAGTGGTTGGTCAATTGATGTTTTGATAGTGCAGGGAACTGACATGAATTGTAACTATTGCACTAGTCTTATAATAGGGACGCATCATTAGAAATGCTGGGAACTACATCTGCTATGAGGCTTTTGACAAGACTTCAGTGCACTAAAATGGAATTCTGGTCTATTCTGTGAGCAGTGCAGGTGCAATGAAATATTTTTGTTATGACTAAAAATATTTTGCAAAGCTGCAACTCAATGGCATGGTTTAAACCACATTTCAAATGCTGAAAAGGAATGTGTTGCTAAGTATAATACAAGGATATACATTAGAAAATTTCACTATACAGAGTAATACATGCACACTGACATATATACATTTATGCATTTTTCTTACAAGAAAAAGGCCATTGTTCATCAATGATAGCAGCTGGCATGACTGCTGAACCAGTTATTTTATTTTATCTGGTATTACTAGGGAAGATACCACTTTCATTTTTGCCAGCATTTGTAGTGTAAATGAGGAGTAACCTATCGTAAAATGTTGCTACTGAGATCAAAGGAAGCAGTCCTTACTACCAAGCTAAAATCATTCTGGGGAAATGTTTTTGATTATGGTTAATGATGTAATCAAGCCACTAAACTGCCTAGAAGTTGGAGTTGCAGCAGGCGTACAGCCTGCCCATTACAGAGCACCCAATCGACAATAATGCTGAGGGGAAAAGGTGTGATGGAGCAAACAAGACGCCAGCTAAATGTTTACTCTAATGGCTCACAAAACCGGACAGATTTGATTAGAATACTTATGCCTGTCTTCGTAGGAGAAGAAAACTGAATGGCTGAAAGTATAGCAAAGGAAAAAAAAAAGCCAAAATGCCAAAGGTGGAGAGGAAAGGACCAAAAAAGGTAATTTTTTAACATCTTTGATTTCTTTCTTTAAAGACCAATTACTTTCCTGTCCCCTGTGGGAGAAAAACATTCTTCTTCTTCTTAATAGCAGAATCATTCTAAGACTTCTCTGATTCATTTTATATTTAGCAGATTACAGTTTTGGAGTCATCAGTAGGAGAGAACCCAGCAAACTGACAGGCCTGAAATCATGTCCTTTGATTGTAATTGACAGGGAAAGCATTTAAGGTAAAGAAAAAAAATATTTTATTCATCTTTGATTACACTGTGATGTGATTTGGTGACATAATACAGCTGTGAACTGTGGCAAGAAAGGCAATAATTCCTACTTGAGGCTTTGACATGATGTAGCCCTTTAGTCTTCTTCAAACCAATGCCTCCAGCTACAATAGTGCCCTTGATGGAGTCTAGACAAATAGATATACAGACTGTTGCAATTAAGGAGGCAAACAGCTTTTAAATAACATTTCTCTAGGCCGTGTATTTTTGTAGTAAATGGCTAAGCTGACACCTATTTTTCTTTACCAAAATTAAATCTAGATTATCTATTAAATAATCAAGTATTGGATTAAAATTATTCACTTCAGAAGGGTTTTAAGAGGACCATGAATAGAAACTTTTTGAAATCTACAAATCTGTTGAATGAGAAGCACCCAGTGAAAGGTGCATTTACTGAATGCTCATGAAGGGGCTCTGAGGACTATATATGTCTTGTGGACCTTTTAACTTTTAAACCTTTTTCTTTTTATTTAATTCTTAAAATATCACTTTAATATTCCTGAAAATTTACTGTGTCAGGATCTTCAAAAATATTCAACAGCTCCTGGTTTAACAAAATCCTTGGGCATCTCTCAGAGATTTCTTTAAGTAATAATATCAAGAAAAGCAAAAAATTCAGTACAATAAAAATTGTATTACCAAACTTTAGCTATCATGGGAAAGCAATTTTATGTACTCTGTCCATGTGCTCTTGGAGCCTGGTTTACATCAATCACCTAACTAGGACTGACCTAGACAGGAACCTGCCCTGATGGGGTTAAACTGAGTGTCTAAAGGGAAGTATGAGAAGTCACATGTCCCCCATTGTGCTGAAGTTTTTCACAGTGCTGTTCCAGGAGATTTGAAATGTCTTGCTCATTAGAGAAATGTTTCCTCACAACTACAAGATGTAGGCAGTAATTTAGAGATCACATATTTCATCATTACAATGTGTTGATCACTTCCAAAAATAAAAGTGCAATTTCATGATCATGATCATGGTAATTCTTGCAAATGATTTGATTCCTGCTAGCACTCTGGGCTTTTAGACATAAGCAGGTAACCTAGGGCAATAAAGAAAATGTTAGAAAATTCTGTCACATCCTCAGGATGTTTGTTACAAACATTTGAAAAACAAGGGATTTGGTCAGCCACACCAATATTTTCAGGTGAAACTGCAAATTAAGTAGCACCCACAGAATACAAAATTCATTATTCATGCCACTTCACATTTGTCTTAAAAAAGTTATTTCTAAAACACTTTGTGAGAGCCTTTGTGTTTTCTAATTAATCTACTACGTGGTTATGAAAATAAGGTAGTGTAAAGGATATGTTCAATAGAACAGTGTTATTTCATAAGAATAAGTCCAAAATTTATCAGCAAACAAAGTGAACCACCATATTTGTGCATTTTGAATGTGTAAAGCACTGTTCTGAATCACTGTTCTTAGACAGCCATGGCAGTTGCACACACTGAGTTTCCTGTTAACAGCAAGCTCCATCACACAGCAGCACGAGCTGAACTTCCTTAATCTCTTCCTTTTATAATTGTCACTATGTCTAAACTCCAGTGGCCAGCTCCATGAAAAAAAATCATTCAAATTCCTTGCCCTATATACAGACATTGCCAAAATTTTTTAGTTCAAATAGCAATGATGAAACTAAAAAACACCACTAACTTACACTAATCCATCAAAAGGCAACTGGATACTGTTAGGAATTGTCCCTAGGTATTATTGGTTCTGTGTTTAATAACACGGTTATACAAAACACTGACATGTTTCTAGGTGTATTCTTCTATGACTTGGGATGTTCAGGACTTCAGATATATGATTTTGTTAAGGCAAAAAAAAAGACAATAAACCCCATTAGAGAGCTTCAGGTGAGCTGAAAACAGTCATGATAATTTGAAACTTCTAATGATCAACAAAATTTAATCACAACATTTAAGACTTATTAAAAGCAGGGTAGTATCTACATTCTGGAATTAGCCTTTCAATGCTCCCAGGTCTAAAAAAGGGGAAATAGTACACAGACTTGAATGCTTGAATGTCTTTTTTTTTGGTTGGTTTTTTTTTTTTTTTTTTTTTTTTTTTTTTTTTTTTTTACTGTTTGGTCATTGATATTACAGTTTCCAAATTCTGAACCAAACTACTCTGACAGTGGATTTCAGCCTGAACACAATTACTAGGACAAGAGAAAAATTCCATATCCAAGAAAAACGTTTAATGACCCCTACAGGTTTTGTGTCCACACAGACTTGGATGCTAATATTTTTACAGTGCTGTACTATGCCTATTGCCATGAATAGGCTTGGAGACTCCAGTTAGCACTTATGAAGGAAATTCCACTCACAAGGAGGTATCTCACTTTACTAACAGTGTTGCAAAATCTGGCAATTATACATTAAAGCAAGACATACTGATTAAACTACATCACCATATTTATTATCTGTTGCATTTTTCATGGTTTTCTGTTTTCTTTGCAGTACCAAGTAAAGAAGAAAAACCCCTAAAAATAAATTTCTGATGAAATTTATAAAGTTATAGTTAAAGAAACATTATCCCTAAAATTACCATTTGAATGATAAGCAATTTTGGGAGTAATTATAGTGCACACTCTACATTCAATGCATTCTGATATATGGATAATTACTCTTGGTAATATGTGTTAGTTAGATTTTATAACAACAATAACAATTTATTGCAAAATTAATTCCTTGGCACAATTTAACATTTATTGATGTGAAGTCAAAGTGAATTGATTTTATTGCAGACCACTTGTGATACGTTTTCCCTATGCTCCTGCCCTAATTGGTTATTATAGGTCATTTTGGTATTTAGTTTTAAAAATAAATTAATTTGGTACCAAGGTGCATTTAGTAAAATGGCAAGATATTTACAGCTCATGTGGTTTTATTTAAATAAAAAATGGTAAGGTAATGCAATCATCTTTGGTTATAAAGTGATGGATGAATTGAAAACATTTCTGAATCAGGTCAATGGTAGTGATGATTAGTGCATTGTTAATCAAGTTGCTGAGATTGCTATCAAAAGCTTTATCTCTTTCACTCAGACTGGTGAGAGGAGCATGAATATTAAACAGATTCAAATAGATCTGCACTCATGTAATATGGAGCACTACAAATGAAAAGGCTAAATGAACCCAGACTGTGACTTTATGCACTGATATATCTCTTAACCAAAGAGGAATGTCTAATCCATTTCTGTACTTGTATGAGGCTACATACATTGCAAGAATACAAAGACGAAGTATTTCATGTATCATATTCATTTTATGGGGTAAGTACTTATTTACAGCCCTATCCATGTGAAGAAAAAATAGCTGTGGAAAGGCTTGTCAGGATTGAAACAATACTACTACAGGCCAGATTTTAATTTCTACAACACCAGTAAAAATCCAAATAGTGTACTTGTAATCAGCAGCCCCATCTCAATTACCTTGCCCCTATTTTATTATTGCTTACTTACTTGAATTTATGATTTAGTATCGTGTATAGTTTAATTATATATCTGGAATCCTTTAAATCACTTCAAACCTTAGGGCAGATGTAACAATTAATGTATGTAATCACAAATGTACGGTATAAATAAGTGGACAGTGGAGGCACACATGCAGGTATGTGCTTGACTGAGTGCTCCTGAGAAACTCCATGGATGTTCAGCTGGATTAAGCAGGGACACAAGGCTAAACTTCTATTTTGCAGGTACAAGGCCTTCACTAAAACCAGGTTAGAAAGAAGCCAGAACAGATCAGATGTCAGTACCTGTCTTGCCAGGGAAAGGTACTGACTCTAGACTGAGTTCTTTTAAGGCTGGTTTAAATAAATTTAGAAGCTATTTAATCTTACATGAGTGTAGAGCCTGTACCTTTGCAGTACAGCAGTCTGTAGTGTAAACAGATGCTCAGATTGTTTCAGATGTGCTGCTTTTCCATAGGCAATGGAGTAGGAATTCAAACCTACTCATGACTGCTAACTATGAGAGGAAAATTCTTAAAAAGTTAGCATTTTAGAGAAAATACTTAGAACTAAGTCTCAGTGAGCAATGCAGTCTAAGGTAGTCACCTAGCTAAGGAGTAGTTTTCCATATGCTGTGGTCATTGATAAAAATACTCTTTTATTAATATATAGTTTAAGGGATTTATATAAAATTTAGGAAATATTTACTAATGCAACTAGCAGAAATACTGAAACTTTAAACATTCTTGAAGCTAATGCCTGCTTTGCACCTGCATCACAAAAACAAAGACATTTTGAAGAGGAGGAATGTATACAGTATATAGATAACATACATGTATATAGTAAGTGTATGACTGTACTCAAACTCATATAGTAATAGCAGGGCTTAAAAACAGCATAACAAAACCAACTTTTGTCTTTGTATTTAACACACAGCCATAGTTTCCTCTGTACAGGGCATACAAATTAAAATATATAGCAGAGAAAATATCAGATCACAACTTCTGAATCTGAAAATTTACATTCTAATCTGAGAGAGGCAATAAATGAAAAACATGCCTAGTCAAAGCTGATCCTGCTGATTTATGTAGACCACCCTGAGCAAAGTGCAAGATGGAGACCACCAAAGTCTCGTTCCGGTTAAACTGCAGCGGGTCCCAGTCCTGATCCCTCTGTGTCTCTCCCCTGTTTAGTCTCTTCCCAGCACAGAGCCTGCCACTAGGGACCCCCTGCCTGCTGGAGCGATTTTGTGGCACTCCAGTGTTGTACTGTGTGAGCACATTCCAGACTGGAAAAGTAAACACATTAAAAAGTGCCATAGCTCTCATCACCTCCTCGACATCAAGATTTTTTAATCTTTTATTCTCAGGGAAGACCATGTTAAGGGGTGGATTTTATACTTTGATCTGAAGAAGCTGGGATTCCCAGAAGAGCTCATCTCTTTGAGGATGGAGACACATTGTGGGTGAGTGGTCAGGAAAGCTTTGTCTTCCTTAGTCCTAACTTCAGTTTTCATCTTAGGCTCTAGAGAGCTCAGTGGGCTGGAGATCTCTTGGGAGGTCATCCATGGTAGCTTAGGCTAATCTTATGGATGGCTTTGAAGCTGAGGAGTAAGACTTATAATATAACCAGATATTCAATGAAGAGTCAGGCAGGCATAAATGTAGCTTGTGTTTTTAAGTCAGATTCTAAATTTTAAGTAGCTGCAACTATTCAGGTAACCTCTTTGTTGGCTGCTGTAATGGCCAAAAGCCAGAGCCTTCAATGAATTTCCCTTTTTTAGCAGGGCTGGATGTAGCCCAAAGCATGTCAATTTTTTCCCCAGAGATTTGAATTCTAGATCTGAATCAACCAGTGGGGCCTTACTCATCTGCATTCCCTCCCTGTCACCTGGTAGACTCTGTTCTAATTGTGGTAAAATTGTGTCACCATGCACCTGAACCTTGAAAAAAGCAGAGACACTTAAAAATGAATCAATAAAATGATGAAAATAAAATGCAATGAGTTTTCTACGTATAAGATAAATTGCTGAGAGTGATACAAATGCATTATACAATAAAAAGCAGACACGAATACAGGCTTTAGCAGTTTAAACCCCTGTGCTGAAAAGCCCTCTGTCCTTACTGCTGGCTCTTAACTAGCTGTCAGCTGATTGAAATTAGTCAATCTCACTGTCTTGTGTGATCTTTTTTCATGGCAAATACCACAACCATCCCTGTAACTGCACGTGAGGAACTACACCTACCATTACTATATATAAACAATAAAATATGATTCTTATTTTTTGCCTGATTTATCCTAGTGCTTCACTTATTCAAAAGTTTAAATCAAGGTGAACTCTGCTAAAGTTGCCAGAATCGAAGCATGGATGTATGTGAATAGGAGGAATTGTGTGCCCAGTCTAGAACACGCTAAATTAACATTTGTGGGCTACTCTGCTGGAAGAACACTTCTGGCTCCTAAGTGCTGAGGTATTTGAAGCCTTTCTGCAAATCCACAGAGCAAGAGCTGGCTTACATTTAATCAAAGAGGGGAAGTAGATGTTGAATACAGAAGCAGAAGTGTGCAAGAGGAAAAGGAATGGAGGGAGCTGTATGACAGTTCCTCAAGGCAGCCAGGACCATCTTGGATGTTTCTGGTTAGAGCTGTGTTTTACTGTATCATTATTTTAAATCAGCATATTTCATATATTTGACTAGGAAAAAGCTCAAAAACTTCTCTGAGTCCTGCAGAGGGATCTTAAAAGATGAAGAACAAAATACTCACAAATCAAAGCTGAGAAGAAGGATAATTAAGAGATGCAGAAAGTTGATATTCAGACAAATTACAGCTCTACAGACATTTCAGGATGTCTTTGAAATCACTACAGTCATAGAAAAATTAAAGACTAGCTGGAGAACATTGGTAGTGCTGGATCAGCTCTGTATGTATACAACTGAATTAAAAAAAAATAAATTCTGTAATTATACTTAGTCCATAGATCAGTAATTGAAATATGTCTACAGGAAATGTGTTTCCTTTGCCAGTGACATTCCCTCCTTCTATCCAAAAGAATGGCTTTAAAAAAAAGTCAAATTCCACCATCATGGATATAGAATTAAAACCAACTTATTCTACCATTCTCAAAGTGTTGTTAAACAAAGCATTTCACAAGATACTGCGTAACTTTTACAGTTAAGCATCTTTGGACTAAAGGTACAATCTGGCATATAACAAAACTCCATGGAAGGAATGAAACTTGAATGACTGATACTGAGAGCTGAAGTTATATATTTACCTTCCAAATTGCATATTGCTTAAGTAAATCTGAGTCATTCTCAAGGACAAAGTTCCACTCACAGAGAAAAGTCTGAATTTTGTATTTTTTCACAAAGAAACAAATGGCATAACTAAGAAAATTAGCTTTGTCTTCAAAACAGAATTCATTAAAAATATGCTGCTCTTGAATTTCAGAGGGAGCAAGTTCAGAGGAATTGGCTTCATAAAGGTGAAAGATTGGATGTAATAAGTGGCACTACCAAACTTCAGGAGAGCATGTTTTTTATGACATATTAGTATTCAAAAGATACAGAACACCTGTGAAACACCTCAAATACAGTGGTATGTGCTAGTCAATCTTTCTGAAAAGTATATGCCCAGCAGTGCAGCAAGACAAATGATTTTTAATAGTTCCTTTGGATGGAAATGTCAAAAGATTATGCCACATAATGTAGTTCTAAAACTTTGCTTAAAAATAGGCATGTAGTAAGTTCAGAGCTTTATGTAGCTTATGACTTGGCCAAGTCATTGTACTCTGAGAAAATGAATGAAAGTTTTATTCTAGTTCCATATCAATGCTTTTCTAGTTGCATCAAAAGGAAGGAATTCATTTAATTTGAAAGGGATTTTCAAAGAATAATCTTAAATATGACACAGTATCAAAGGAAGTATGGTGTTTAATTGTTCAGTGTCCAAAAGTTAGTAAAACTGCAAAAGTTCTTTCTTTTTATCTGGTGTTCAGGCCCATGGTTTGTGAGCTTCACAGCTGACAGGGTTATGGGGCTATCTTAACCATTAGTGTATCCTCACCCACTTCTGCACTAAATTCAACCTTTTAGCAATAAAGCATCATTTGCTGAAGCTCCATTGCTTGACTCGCTATGGGCACCACCATTTTATTACTGTTTTGTCCTTTGAACATTCATTATTTGGTCATCATTATCTGTGTTTATAAACACCACCTTGTGCTCTTGTTATTCTTCCCCATGTACAGCTTTTTTGTTTTCTTTTTTGGTACCTCTCAGAGGGGTTGTGTGAGCACAGCTTTGATGGCAGCCCTCTTGCCATGGGAGTCTCAATCTCAAGGGCTTGTGCCCTTGACTTTGGTCTCACTTCCACTTGTACCCAGGAGAGGCAGTCGTACCATCTCCCCCCTTCAGTTCCAAACTGCTACAACATTCCAGGCTTAGGAGCTGTGTGATGGCTCTTTTACAAGAGCTGCTCTGCTGGCTGGACTCTCAGAACTGTGGCTGCAATAACTCTGCTGTCTCTGGGCATTTCTAGGGACACTGGGCTGAGTGCTGAGGGCTGAGATGGCCTCTGAGCGTGGTCCTGTGCAGCCTCTCTGGGATGCTCCCCTGCCCAGCCAAGCCTCAGGTCACCATTTCAGACTCCCCAGGACCACCCATCCCAGTGTCTCCAGTGATGTGGCAGGGTTGCCAACCTCCAGCTCCCACAGGCAGTCCCCAGAGCTGCTGGGCAGGGGCTGGGACTGTGCTGGTGCCCCCCAGCCTGCCCTGCTCCCTGGCTGCCCGTGGGACACATGCTGGCCCTGAGGTCTGCCCCTCCTGCCAGCCCCTGGAGATGCCTGACCTGTACACCCTGAACGATTTGGATTTCAGGTCTTGAAGGAAAGCACAAATTAATACCCAAACTCCCCTTCCCTCTTTTCAAGTTTTGAGGTGTACCAGGCATGCACAAATGGCCTGGTAATGGATGTGACTGAACAGCAGAAAATGCCACCAGGGAAGGTGGGTTTGCAGTAAAAGGAATGAGAATGGAAGGAAACAACAAAAGTGCCTGATGTGTTTGAGTCTCAGGTCTGAAGACAGGGCTGTGACAGTGAGCACCCTGTTTTGGCACTGCCACAGCTCTCTGGAGGAGGTCAGAAGATCTTAAAAGGCTTTCTCTTCCTTGACTCTAAAGCTAGTTTTTCCTGAATGCATTTTATGTATGTGTGTTTTGCATGAATGTGTCCATTGCCTGCTCAATTGCCTTGGCTCCAGTAGAACAATAACATGCAAAAGTAGACAACAGTAGACAGATGAAAATCCCATCTACTTCCTCAGGATTCTTCCTATCCCTCTGTGGATCTCTGGACAGGACAACTAATGCTGACAAGGTGTCTGGAGAAGCAGCAAACAGCAGTGCTTCTCTCTGACTCCCAGCTATGCTCCAACCTTGCTATGACTAAACTGGAGAGAATCTTCATTCCCAAAGACAGACCAATAATATTTATAGAGCATTTTGTTCCTCACCACTCCTGTTTTGCACAGAGAAGCCAAAGAGCCTGTAGATGAGGAAGAAATGGAGGCAGCAGCCAGAAAGCAGCAGCCAAAAGGGAAAGCAGAATCTCCCTGTATGGACAATGCAGGATTGCTGACAAAAACCCCCACCATCATATCTGTCCCCAGCACTAAAACAGCCAATAATGAACAGGCAAAGAAGAAGCAAACCTGAGCACATATTGAAATTCTGTGGAATTATTCTTCCAGGATCCAATTCTACTTATGAAAGCAGTCAGATACCATTTTTAAACAAGAACTATAATATTTCCTTGATCACAAAAATCCATTCTTATTCTGCTATTTTTTTTTTAATCAAAGCTTGAATAGCCCATATATTTTACCCAAAACCAGTGTTAAGCCTTTGAGCAATTATTTTCATTAGCAGATGATGTCATCTCATCAGTAGGTATTTGTTGAGCATCAACAAAGTGAATAGTTTACAAAAGCTGGACTTCTAATTTAAAAGAAAGTGTAGAATTGAGGCCTTTTCTTTTTTTCTCTCACAGCATTGGCAATACTTTCAAATGTCTGTTTAATCCATTCTGTCAGCAGTCTCATGAGCTGATGCCTCTGCTTTGGGTTTGTGTTGATTCTTTGGCCAAGCCTTAAAGCTTTGTGGTTTTTGATACAGAACTGAAAGAAAAGCTTTGATGCTTGTGAATGTTGACTGCATGAAGTAAATAATGTGAGGCGGGTTTAAATGTCCTCGTTTTTTGTTAAGCCTTCCAATCACATGAAAATGAACGTAAAGAAAGGTCACATGAAAAGGAAATAATATCCTATGAAGTGAAAATATTCTTAATGTTTCTAATCCTCATATCTCACATCCAGAGTCCGTTTCCACGCCATGGGAATAGTTATCCTGATGCTCATACCTCACTGTTTCTAAAAAATAAAATAATTCTGTGGCAGTCAGTCTGATGACCTGAGGATACACATTCACCTTTTATTGCAGTAAGGCGGAAGTTGCAAAGGGAGAATATTTAGCTTATTGAAAGGGGATGAAAAACACTCATACTTAATGGATAAATCAAAAGATCAGCATTAAGTTCAGAAACTCGATATTTTAGGAAATCTCAGTGTTCATCAGCATCACAAAAGGTGTCTTTTTGACACATGGTTTGCATGTGGAAATCACTGTCAAAAGAACTTAACTGAGGAGAGATCCAAATTGGGAGGGAGTATTTGGAGAGGAAGAAGACTATTATGACATACAATGACAAATGTGTTTTAAAAAAGCCCTCATGAGAAACCTTATGCTTCACAATTGGTTATGTTCTGTCTGCTGGGGTCCAATAAACACCTGGCAGAAACTCTGAACCAAGGACATCATCAACAAACAGCAAAAGTTATCATCATGAACAAAGCTTGGCTCACTTCTCTGGCAAGTACATGGCAAACACAGAAGTCTTAGTTTCTTGATAGGGAGTAAAAGATTAAAACAATTAAAGGTTGTCAGCCTTTGTAAAGAAGTGGCTTAGAGGGAGAAAAAGTAGGACATGTTAAAAAAAAGTGGATACAGATTTAACCCAATAATAGGAAAGGAGTTGCTGTATCCCTTGGGGTTTGAGATGATGTCAGCGACAACTGTTGTGCCTTTCCAAACCAAGGGAATAGAAATGATATTTTAAATATCCTTTTTTAAAATTTCTGTACTTTGATTTTTTTTTTAAACAGGAAAGGTAGGGGGTTATTAAGAGGAGCGAAGTACAAAAAATAATTTCTTCATATATCACTCTAGCTTTGCTTTGGGGTGCATAGGAGAAAATGATGGTTTTCTTGTGATGGCCCATTTATTTTCCTCCATGTCATTCAGAAAGCTGAAATTTTATTTAACTAACGTTCTCTGCAGCTGATGGTTCTGCTCTGACACATCTTTCTATTTCCACAGGCCTTTCCCAACAGTCCAAGGGGTTAATAGAAATCTATTAAATGCCTTTAAAATACATTTCACATGTTGTTGTGGCTGTTTCCTGGTGTGAATCTCTTATTATTTTACTGAGCCTTTTAGACATCAGCTGCTCCCCTTGCACTGAGCATTTGTAATCCCTCTGATTTGCCTGTGTCCCTAGCACAGCAGTTAGATTACTGAACCTTGGGGTTTTGTCTTGTTTTATGCATGACTTACAAATTCCAAAAGTTAAATACTGCAGCTGGACCAAAATGGGTCTGATCTTGCTTTTGCTGGTGGACAAGACACATTCCCTGCAGTGGCAGGAGACTCCAGAAGGAAGAAGGCAGTGTGGGTTTGCAGAGCTAGCATCCAGAGCGGGTTGCTCAACAGAGAAGGATCACTAAAAGCGTCTTTCTTGTTTTATTTTAATTTCAGTTCTTTTTTTCCTTCTTTTTATTTTTGGTGGGTTATTTCCCCCCTTTTTGCCTGCAGGACGCGTTGTTTCCGTCCGGCCGCAGCTGCTCTGGCGCGCCCTCTGCCGGCGGCGGGCGGCGCTGCAGCAGAGCGGCG
>VXBS01004846.1:5651-18722 GCA_013400255.1 Sitta europaea
GAGTCTTGCTGAGAAGGAAAAAAACCTACCCACTTAGGGTTGTTTTTATTTTTTATTTCAGAGCACTTCTAATGAATAGTGATTGTAGTATCCTTCTGGTTTGTTGCACACAACAGAAATCTTTCTTCAATCGTTCTTACTTTGCTAAGGAGTGGAGGGAAGAGAAAACACTAATGGGAGTGAGCTATAACAACAGTAGTCTGTGGTCTGGCATATCATCTCTCTTTTTCTCCTAACTGCTGTGAAACCCATATATATTAGTGAGACCAGAGTAAGAAAATTAGTCATGGTATTAATTAGAAAAACAGTTATCCAAACAAATATGTGTTCTCTTTTGTCTTGACCCCAAAGGCCTCTATGACAAAGTTGTGGTTTTTTTCCATTTTTGGTGAGAAATTTCTGATTGTCCTTGCTGCTTTTTTAATTTTTTTTTTCCCCTGGGAAGTGGAGAGATATTTTACTATCCCTTGAAGATCTGTATTATTTAGGAGACCTGAAAAAATTAATTTCTCTGAGATATAGGTGAAATTATGTTTAATAAAATTTATGGACTAATAGAATCTGAGTCACACTGCTAATTGTCCTTCCACAGCAGGCAGAGCATTTAGGGTGGAGAAACAAATTACATATTTCACTTTGCCTCTTTAGTTTTGTCCCTACCTGTCTATGTTTCTCTCCATGTTCCTGCAGGAGTAATGAAGGTCTAAATAAGGTGTCTTTTTCTTTTTTGTTCTTTCTCTTTTGCATTAACATGACATGATTTGAAGCTTCCATTTGATTCTTTCTAATGATTACAGTAGATTTCATCATAGCATTTAATACTGATATCTATTGAAATGATTTTGGGAAATGAAGTATATCAACTTATTTCACTCAAACCTACAAAGACCTACCCAATTTCATTCATATATCTTCCTAATTTACTCATGCCTTTGTGAAACTACTGGCAGCTTTCGAGATGATTAAATGCAAAAAAATCTTAGCTGCAAAGAATTTCTTTCAAAGAATAACCTTGAAGGATACATAGCTGTAAAATTTCACATCACCCCGTTCAGATTTGTCTCCTCAGAACAGGAAAAAACACTACAACCTAAGATTAAATGAGCAGGTGGTAGAGAGTTTCTGATTTGATCATGTTACATTTTTAGACAGACAAATTGTTCTGATTTATGGTTATCACCTGTATTTCATGGCTGCTTGCTTCCAGCTCTAATTAATGGATAATTTTTAACTGCTGCAACGTTAATTGTTCTTTGGATTTCAAGGAGTAGAGGAAACATGGTTTTTAGTAAATAGAGGCTTTGGGTTTATGACCATTTTTGTGTTAGAAATGGAAATTGTAATTCCTTGGGGTTGGTTTTGGGTTTTTGGTTTTTTTGGGATTTTTTTGTTCTTGTTAGTTGGCTTTTGGTTGGATTTTTTAATAAGATATAAAATTTTGTAGAGTCTCTGAAATAAGAATATGAGGATATGTGTGTAAAAATGATAATGATTAAAATTATACAGAAATGATCTTTTATTTTAAAACTTTCATATGTAAGATTATTTGGCATTATTCAGGGCATAATAGATTTTTTTACATAATTTGATTATTTATACTTTGCCACTATATAATACAAAACCACAGTTCTATAAATCTCTTGGTAAAGTTTCTTGACTAATGAATTCCTTTCAAAGATACATAAAATCTTGGTCTGAAAATTCAAAGACATAGAGAATCCATCATTTCCCTTTGCTATGTCACTTCAGTGATTGTGTGAACACTGGTTACAGTTACACTTTTTCTTATAGAACCTTTTCTATTCATGCTATGAATAATGAAGAAAAAATAGATTACGAAAGAACATCAATTTATAAAAGTCAGTATTGTTACAAGAGTAATGGCAGTGCAAACAGAAATATGTAGTAAGATTTTTTTAATACTAAATGACAATAGTACTTTAGAGTACATTAAATATAATGCATAAAGTAGAAGAGGTCAGAGAACATGTGGAAGTGATAGAGAGAAGTGGATGAATATTCAAACTTTTTTAATGAAGTCATCCAGATTTCCTACATAGTTGAACGAAAAAAACAGAAAATAGATTTCAATTAAAGTAGCATTCTTATAGACGAGGTTTACCTGAAACTGTTGCTAGAAATACAGGTATAAAAGTTGGTAAGATTTCATGGTTTGTATTTAAACATTTTAAATTATTATTAAAATAATTATTTGAATTATTGTGATGATTTGAATTATTGATGATATTGGTGAACTATTTGCAAGAAAACACCAAACCTACAAAACGTAAAAACACCCACAAACGCAAGTGTCTAACTGATTCTGAAAGATGCCTTTTTGGTTTTTTTTAATCTATTCTTTTTATATATATGGTTCCCCCCATAACTGATAATTTCTATAGCATCTTATCTTTGACCATTCATGAGTCATTCTTGTTACGAACACACCCACTTATGAGCAATTTTACAGTTGATATTACCAGTATATTTTCTGTATCTTTCAGACTTTGTGCAAATATTTTCAGAATAATTCCTCAAATTTTCTTTTTGATTTGCAGTTTCTATTTGTAGACAGGCTTACTGCATTAATTGACAAGCAGTTGTTAGCACTTTACATTGGCACTAAATCTCAACATGCATATTTTATGCTCTGGTCTCCAGTCAGACAGCTGTGGCCTGGGTTTGAGCCTTCAATGCAAAACAGAGATATTATTGCAATATGCTTTTTGCATTCTCCTGGAAACCATAAAATCAGCAAGAGCATTGCAGTGACAAAATTATTACTTTCCAACCTTCACAAGGAGAAAACTCCATCTTGTGAAAGGGACGTGGTTCTACATTGTGGAAGAGCTCACCTTATCACAGAGTTGTTCTGCCTTGATTAGATAGAAGGAACTTGTGTAAGAATGTCATCAGCCAGCTGCACTCACACTTTACTATTGTTGAAGAGACTTATTTTATGGACTAGGGCTAAAAAGCTGCAGTGAAAATGTAGTGATTAATTTTGAAGTGTTACTTTGTGAAATACAGTATTAAATAGAGTGTATTTTAGAGAGATACCAAAATAGATCATAATGCAACAATTTAGTTACCTGTAGATTTGCCCACAGAACAAGTTAAGCATTTTAGAAAAAAACCTGCAATCTTTCAACATTTTAAAATCATAAATATTCTAGGTTTTCATTGGCACAACAGAGACAACTTTTGCTGTTCAACTTTGGTTAAGTCAAGCTCCTGCTAACTTGAGTCATGCGCTGCATTAGTGAGCTTGGCCTTTGCTGATGGGAAGGAGAGGAAAATGGGTTTATTGAGGTCTATTATGCTCCCATTAACCTACGAAGCAGAGCCACTTTCTGTCATTTTAAGTGTTCATATATTGAATTCAGCAACGTTGGAATTGACCACCTCTGCCCTTACTAACATATGTCATTATAATCAAAGGAAATGTCTAAAAAGCTGGAGTACTCCATCTTTAACTTGCAGATCAAGCTTGGATTGCATGGCACTGTGTCCTTATGGATATGAATATTAATATCAATGCTTTAAAATGGTAATCTTTGTGATAGTTACTGTGCCCCTTTATCCCCTTGTTTCCATTTTGAACTTTAACATTTGTTTGATATTTCCTAATTATACCCTTTCTGCCATGAAACAGACATGAACATGGCCCTCTGGTCAAGGTTGCATTCAGGTTCTGCAACCTACAGCTCTGGCAAGAAAAAGAAGTTGCAGGCTCAAATTAATTAGAGTGTGCCTTATATAAACAAATCAAAATGATGCATAAGGAGAGTCACTAAAAAAATGTGGGGGTCCTGAAAGTTATTTTAATTTATATGCATCGTTTTCCTTTCAATAGTTATTTCTATTACTTTTCAACCTCTGTGTTCCAAGTACGTATGTGAAGGTATAGAAGTGGTTAGCAAATGGAGAAAACAAGGTTTGTGTTTGTGAATAAAGCTGTGTCTGAAAATTGGATGTAGGAAATTACTTTGACTTTACCTTTTTTTTTTTTTTTTTCCTGGTTCTGTTGCTTTTTCATGTTCAGGGTTTTTGTAATTATCTGGTGGATAAGCTCCAGAAAACAACACCTGCATGTCAATCACATGCAATTTTCAATTTCCTTAGACTGTTGGTTACTTTCCTTTTTTCATGGAAAAGATGCAATTATATGCCAAATTACACTGATCATATCAACATATTAATACTGGACCTCATGTTTACCCATGCTTTCCTTTTTGGAAACCTTGAACCATCATTATATTTAAAGGTAGACTGTGAAGTATTTAAATTATATATTTAAGAAATTAGTATGAGAAAACCCAATTCCAGTATGATTTGTTTTCCTCCTGTATTATGAGTGCCCTATCCCTCAAATTCTGAACCTTCGTAGTACTGCTACATGAGAGAGGACTACCTTTGAAAAATTTCACAATGTAGATTTTACAGAGTTGCTGCAATTGTGCCAGTTTTAGAGCAGAATGCATTTTTTTTCTGTCTGCAACCTATATAAAATTCTAACAAGATCACTGAAAAAGGGATCAGGTTGAGTCACATATAAATTTTAATTTGAACTCTTTACTCTAACCATGTTTGTATAAGAACAAAGTTTATACAGATGAGAAGGCTAGAGCCCAGCATTCAGGATAAAGTGAAAAAAATCCAACTGTTAAAGCCAGCAATGTACCCTGTGACCGAGAAGGTGCTCTGAGATGCTTTAGGAAGAGCATTCCCAGAGTTCCTAGTATTCACAATGGTATCCTGTGGTGCATCAGGAAGAGCATTGACAGGAGGCCTAGGAAGGTGATCCTGCCCCTGTACTCAGCCCTGGTAAGGCCACATCTGGAGTGCTGTGTCCAGTTCTGGGCTTCTCAGGACAAAAGAGACACCTAGCTCCTGTAAGAAGTCCAGAGAAGGGGAACAAAGGTGATGAAGGGACTGGAGCATCTCTCTTATGAGGAAATGCTTAGAGAGCTGGGCCTGTTCAGCCTTAAGAAAAGACCACAGAGAGAAGACATCATCAATGTCTATAAATATCTGAAGAGATGCATTGAGAGGATGTCTCTTCTCCTTGGTGCCCAGCAATAGGATCAGAGGCAAGGGGCAGAAACTGATGCACAGAAAGTTCCTCCTGAACATGAGGAAGAACTTTACTGTGCAGGTGACTGAGCACTGGAGCAGGTTGCTCAGAGAGGCTGTGGGGTCTCCCTCATTGGAGATCTTTGACAACAATCTGGACACATTCCTGTGCAATGTGCTCTGGGGTGACACTACTTGTCAGGAAGGTTGGACCAGATTACTGGCTCTGATGCCTTCCAACCTCATCCATTCTATGTTTCCATGATTCTGTGTTAATCCTGAAGGTTTTATTGTCTTAATTAGCAAAATTTAAGAACAAACCTATTAGCTAAATGGAGGTAAAAATTTTAAAAGGCATGGGAATCACAGTGAAGGAATTTCTTGTGACTTGTTACATTATTTTTATTCTGTAACTGGTGAAAAAACCCACAGTTGCTGTGCCAGCAGTTGGATTAAGATAAGATTTGCATTAAAATGCATGTTAGGTTCACATTATAGCACTTCTTTGCTGTTATGCAGGTGCTATTGAGAATGGTTCTCTACAAATTACAAATTCAGCAGTTTAATGAGTCTGTCAAGCTTGTCAATTGTCAAGGAGAGAAAATGGATAATCATCAGGAAGAAAGTTCAAGGTGATGTCTTTGCTAAGGTGCAGAATGATAATATCAAATAAGTGTGAATATGAACAACCTCTGTGTGAAAATTATAAATCTTTTTCTCAGTATCTCTGTGCCTTATAATACAGCTAACGCCGCCCATTGGCTTCCCTCTGCTGGCTGTTGTGTGACAATTATTTCAGCATTGAAGCCCATACAGCTGAAAAAACCAACCCTCTTGGGAACACCTTTATAATTAACTGTTATGTTAACTTTTAAACTTGGCATGTATCTTCCTGTTATAAGGTTACTTTTTTTCATCCAAGGATAACATGGAAATTATTAGTTTCTTTAAAGATGCTAAAGACCTGAAAGGAGGGAAAAGCAAACCCTCACTATCTTGTAAGACAATCTCTTCTTATACAGCGGGATTAAGAAGCCTGTCAAAGAGAGTCTCTTTCTTTCCTATGTTATAGGATACATGATAACTCAAATTCTTTCTTCTGGAGTTGCAATTCCAAGTAGTAGGCATTATTAAGTTTATTGTTTTTGTGTTTGCAATCTAGTGATATCTACAATGTTCAAACTTTTTGACTCATCAGAGAAAAGGAAAAAGAAAAAAAGAATCCCTGTTTAAGATTATCCATGAGATAAATAATTTGATCTTCAGAGTTGTTTACCTCTTTTACTTTTTAGCTATTAAAAAAAAAAAAAATAATTATTTAATCAGCTATGTTGCATGAAAGCTTGTATACTCAACAAGGAAGTGTTGTTAAGCAGATACCATTGACTTTATTAAAAAAAAAGAAAGCAGTTAGAATTCAGCTCATCAACTTTATTTTTTCTTCCGTGTGAATTTTGATATGATTGATTTTTAACACTTTTGCCAGATTACTGTAGATTTGATCATTATTAGTTGTTTTTACTGACAAATTTTAAAAGCTCTACTTGCTTTCCATGAATATGAGTCCCTTTTGTGTTTGGATTCTGCCTTGTCTCTGATTAAAATTTCAAAATCAAATAAGAAAATCTTAAAATAATAATTTTGGTGAGGTTTAAGTAACTTGGAAATTCTACCTGTTAATTCATTCTTTATTTATATGGTGCTAGGGAGCTTTTGGCTGATATTGTGAATTCCTTGAGCACAAGAACATGTAATGAAGTGGAACACTGTCTATTAAAATTAACACTGAAATCTGTGTATTTTATTAGGTTCATGACAGTGAAAGCAAAAACAACTCAGATTGACTTGTTTATGCATGATTTACACATTTTTATCATGTATGCAATGTGTTAGATCACTTAATCCACTTTTACTGACCTTCACATAATTATGCAGTAGCTGTCCGAAAAGAGGTTTCTCTTTTTTCGAGCATTCTACTTATCATCAGCTCAAAATCAAAATCTTAACATTCCTCTGTACTTTACTGCAAAAGAGAATGTAAGTACCGTTTTGAAGTGTGCAAAGCATTAGCCAGACTGTGAAATCAGATGCAACATAAAACAGTAAAATGATTGGAACTGATTCTCTGTTGGTACAAGACAACATGTTTCCCTTAAAGTCAAATGATTTCTCACAGTTTTTTAAATACTTATTCCTCTCTTCATTCTCTTCATTCAATATGGCAGTTAAGCAGGAGTTTTCAGCTGGTTCCTCCTTGAGTCCTCTTTTCCACTGCATGTGATGTTGAGAAAAAAAGAGTAACAGAAGAAAATTGCTAAAATAAAATATAAAATCAAGCCTTCTGCTGTATCAACTAGAGCATAAAAGTTAGCAAATTGTTACACCTGTAGAGGAAAGAGCAGCTAATCTTTCTGAAATTTCAGATAATACTTTCATATGGTATGATGAAGTTAATTTTCAGTGTCATATCTCCTTTTCTCTCTCAGTAAAAGTAGGCATAATAATGTAAATTATTATGGTTTTAGTTTATTTTGCTTAAACATGCAAACTTCTATTAGTCATTATTTTTTTCTACCTTCTGTGAAACTGCACAGTTCAAATAACAGTCAACAGCTTTTGCAGTAGTACAGCAGTAACAGTGATTTTGTTTTGGAGGTTTATGTACACATTGATACTTCCATGTATATTTTTATGTTTCTAAGTACATATCTATGTTTACATGTACACGTGTACACGTACATTTGGCCAGCATGCACAATGCAAATCCATCTCATGAATGACTAGAAGCCAAGTTCAGGTTTCAGAATACACTGTTTTGAAATAACAAAAAAAATTTGACCAAGGATAGAAAAGGTAGTTGGGCCTTGAAGTTTTGAAAAAATAAAAATGAGAAGTTACAGATGCAGGTATTGCTTACATACTTATGGTCAGTTCACATCATAATTTAGTGTATTTTATTATAATTATTTGTTGCCAATTATGTAAGAATACAGTTACAGTTTGTAACTATCATAGCAATGAATACAGTTTACTTACAGACTACAATTTCCTGAGTAATGTATAAATCTCTTTCAGCAGTAGAAAGAGGTCTGGTTCTTGATCATAATGATAGGAACCTTGACCTTGCTTTAGTGATAAAAAAATAGTATTTCTTGTAGATATCCTCATCAAAAGGTATGTTCTTTCTTCTTGAAGATTACTGATTTTATTATAATTTAACTTAAGTAAGCTTCTAGTGAATAAATAGCCATGGTAATACTAATCCTGAAATTAAGGAAATAAATATCAAAGAGTTTTTGGAACCATGGCTTAAAATTGTCTTGATAAAATCTAATTAATTTCAAAACTGAAATTTGCAAATATATTTAAAGGATTATTGAAATCATGAAGTAGAAATAGATTGAGATGCTTCAATTCTGTATGAAAAGGCATACTGAAAGAAGCTCTCATATGTAATACAGCACAGATTAAGTGCACAAAACAACATTTTAATTTTATTTTTCAGTACTCCATTTTTTTGCTCCACTAAAATAAGTTATTTTGCTATGACCAAGGGTAAATTTCCAAGCAAAACAACAAAAGCGTAAAAGTTTTTAAACTGTGACTCTCTAAGTTACATTTTCCACAAGAAACAAAATGCTGAGTAAATTTTGAAAGACACTGCAGTCTATGCCTGCAATTACACCTCCAGGACTTCCAGTAAAATGCCTAGAGTAAAAGCATAGATTCATCAGAATCATTCACTTTAGGAGATTGATATTATAAGTAATAAAGACCTAGGAGAATGAAGAACAAGTGTCATGAAGGTCTACAATTTCTAAATATTGCCCAATATTTCACCCTTGAAGAGATAAGACACTAAATAGAGTTATAATTTACATGTACAAATATAAATCTAGCTTGTCATACTTTATGGTATTAAATTCTTAAATTTATTGTCATGTTTATTTATACATATTTTTATATTATTTTATATTTGGGAGTTTAAAATTATTTACTAATTTGTGTTGTTTATTCCACACAAATTCATGAAGATGAACAGGTTGCTTTTCTATTTAGAGACTTGGTGAAATTACATAAATATTTTCTTACTGATCCTGAATTTGTTATGATGATCTTGCACTTAAGGGATTTGAATAATAATGAATAAAATTATATATTTGAGCTTTTGAAGGTCCATGGCTTTTATCCCTTAACATCACTGAAAACACAGGAACAGATATTTAGTGATAGTTTTGACAAGAGAGATTAAAATTCCTCAGTGTAGAACATGCTATAGTCTGATCTATTTAATTTTGTTTGTCATTGAATGTATCTTTCCAAAATGGAACTAGAAAAGTAATTGTGATGAAAGTTTAACCATTATACTTAAAGATTGTTTATAGTATAAAAAATTACATGTACACTTTTATTGTGTGCTAACAACACAGTTATGCTATAGATGGGAGAGAGAAAGAGAGAAAGAAGGACAGTGTGGGATATAGCAACCAACGGATGAGACGAAGTCCTCGTGGTCCTTGGCCAACAGACATGCCTTCTTTCCATGGGGAGATCTCGAAATCAGTTAATTTAGAAAGTCCCTTTTTAGTCCTTTTCTGAAGCGAGAGGCAACTTGCCAATGATGGGGAAATCTCATAACCATTGTCATGAGGCCCGTTGCTCTGGGAAACGGGAATGGAACAGGTGTACAGGAACAAAGTACAGCACGGGTCATTCCTTTTCAGCTCAAAGCAGCAAATTCCTGGCACAGTTAACCGTGAACCTGCACTAGCAGTTCTCAGCAAGGGCACAGCTGAACACTTGGCAAAGCATCCCACCTCAGCCAGGCCAGAAGTCCTGTGGAAAAGTCCTTTGGGGTCTCAGTCTCTGTTCTTGCAAGGGTCATGAGGCAAATGAGGGATCTTTGAACTGACTCTCACAGGAAGCAATAAATTCAAGGAGATAGTGAAAGGAGTACAGTTCTCACTGTCCCCATGAGTAAGACACCCTAACTGTTCATGCTGTCCAGTTTTCTATTTTAAATAAGACACAGAGAGAAGAAGAAGAAAAAAAAAAAAAGGATAGTGTCAGAATTTGGTGAGAAATATTTGTCTTGTTTATTTAGATTAATTCAGGTAAAAAATTTATATTTTTGATTCATTCTCTTGCTTTGCTGTAACATATTAAATATTTATCTACACTCAAATATGCACTCTATTATAGAAGCTGGAGAATAGGAAGACTGTTCTATGTATAACTAATTAAAATGGAGAAAAATATTTTTAAAAAATTATTTCCTTCAAAATTTACATTTTGAAGAAAGGATTACTACATTTGAACTCCAAAACATAATTCTAAATAATAGTTCTGGAATACTTTTCATCCTTAAAAATAACAACTCCAAGCTGAATATTGGGAAATACTGTAAATGTAGTCTGTTAAAAGATTTTCTTCTGTCTGTCAACACATCCACACACAAAGATGGAAAATTTCAAAATCAAAATCCACAAATGAATTTTTTATGAATTAATAATTAACCATGATAATTCTGGACATCGATCTCTGTTAATTTGCATGATGACCCTGAAACAGTATATTCTATAACTTTTAAGAAAAGACTTGACCAATATGATGATGAAGATTATAATACAATTTTAAAGAAATATTTATTGCAGTTCAAGTCCTTTGGTTTATGAATTGGCTAGAATGTTGGCAGTACCTAGTAAAGCATCTGTATTCCCATTCCCTGTTCATTTCTATATGTTGTTGGCATTATTGTTATAAAAGCTCTGAACATGATGATCACTGCACCTCTCAAAAGTACATCTGTCTCTATATCTTTAATAAATAATTCTTCAGAGAGGCTGTTGTTGTGCTCACTAGATTAAAATTCTTACAGAGCTAAAAAAAGACTTTTTTTTCCTTTACATAATTGTTAAGATCGTAATCAGGGAAAGTTAAATAAACTTAAAACATCCAAGATCAAGAATATTTTGGAAATATGTGAAATATCATTTTCCCAGCACTTTTGAGCAAAGTCAGGTCTGGTCAGAAGAGAGAGTTATAGACTTTTGTCCATTTTGGTCCTTTGGCTCTACTGAAGGTAGCTGTTGAACTTCATTGTAAAATGAAAAATCCAAGATAAGATAACCTATGACTACTATACTTCTTTGAAAATATTTTTGTCATAGAAATACAACTAAAGCACTAATATTGGATAACTATCAACATATAAGTTATATACTGAATAAGAAAAAAAAAAAAAGAAAAAAACATTTCTAACTTCACTGCATCAAATTTCTGTCTTAAAATAATGCGACATCTATTAGGAGAAAGAGTAGCTTCCAGGCTTGTGTTTCTGTTAAGTTACTACTTTAAAAAAAGTCACTTGATGGGCAAAGGAAGGTTTTATACTAGAATAGCCATTATAGCTTCTCCTGAAATTATAATTCTCTTACCAAGTGGTAGATACAGTGGTTGATTACATCTTGATTAAATGCTAACTATATAATGAAAGGCAAGGCCAATATATTTTCTTTACCTAATTAATCTCTTTCTGATGTGAGAGTCATATGTTATACAAAAGTGTGGGGATTTTAAGGGAAAATTTTATTTTGCTTTTTATATTAATCTTGTATGCACTTTTAAAATTATTTAGGCTTTCAAAAAGTGTTAGAAAATTTTTAATGTAGTTTGGCTTAAACTCTTGGTGTTTGGCTTTGAAGTCTACAAGACAGTGATAATTTCAGGCATGTTTCTGTAGTTAGAGCATAGTGCTAACAATATCTATGTGGAGTTCCATGTTGTATTCTATACACAGTTATGCATAAGCTTGTGCACTACATATATTTGTAAAGAAAAAATATAGTATAACTTGCCCTGCTTTGAGCAAAGATAAAATAGAGGAGCTTTATTTCTTTAAGTAGACCACCTTTACACTAAAGAAATGGAAGTACTTTAAAATCCTTATTTTTAAAATATAGAATTAGAAAACAGGGTAGAAAAGTGTAATAATTTAATGAGAAAAGAGCTTTTAAAATCAGGCTGTAAATGGATGTCCTCTGCAAGATCAAGGGTGAGTCAAGGCAAAGTGAAATACTCAGATGTGCAAGACAGACAGTGGAAATATGACATACTCAGAGGGAATTTTACAGCTGCTATGGGAGCCAGCAGTTTACCTTTAATGAAAGGTTGAATATAAGAAAGAAAATCTTGTGTAAAATATAATATTCTGGGATCCATCAAGAAAATTCCATATCTGCACCCCATACACTACATGAAATTTGGTTTATGTTTCACTACTTCTAATGGCAAACTCTTCTATCGTCATGTGTTTAAAGATATATAAATATATCAGAGTAAATTAACCTCTTAATTTCAAATTCTACAAATGAACATTATTAAAAGTTACACAAGTGATTTTGCTCATTGCAAAAATTTGCACATTTTAATTACAATACATTGGTATTTAAAGAAGAAAAGATATTTAGTGTATTTTCTTTCTTGCATGTCAAATTATGCCTGTTTATAGGGGGTCAGGTGTTTTTAAACAAAAATATCTCTGAACATCATATCCTAAGTAGAGTAAAGTGGAATACTTATTTCCATTAAAAGGAGGAAATTGTTTCAATAGAACATATAAGTTTCATGTTACTTGCTCAAGTTCAGGAGTAAAAAAAAAAGGTTTGAACTTCAATTTTCAACAATGGAAGTTGTATTTTCATTGAAAACATATAATAGCACAAAGCTAAATCCACAATGTAGCAGTATGTTTAGTCTTACAACCCATAGGATATTACATCTCTGATCTTGGGGTACTTGAAAAATACACTTCTTAATGGGGAAAAAATATATGTGAGTGGACAAATATTTTAAAAAAATATTAAAGTTTTAGCTGAATAGAAGGTAATAAATGAATATTTTAAAAATATTTTTAAAATCTCAAAGATGTTTCTGATAAAATCAGAAAATGTTATCAAAATACTTAAGTATCCTTGTCCAAAAAAAAAAAAAAAA
>VXBS01004846.1:18765-67547 GCA_013400255.1 Sitta europaea
AAAAAGAAATAGAAGTATAGGGGAATGTTCTCATACTCTATGAAATTTAAATATGAAAACATGGGGTTTTTTTAAGTGGAGTAAAAATAAATTAATTCAGTTTCTCTACACTTACAATCCCTGCACATCCCTGCACATCATTAGAATCTTCTTGGAATCAGTCTGTTCCAAGGCTCTGTCATGTTCCTTGTGTATAAGTGACCATTAACTCTGCTAATTTTCTATGTTTTCTTGTTTTTGCTCAGTGAATGCTTACCAAATATTCATTAATCATCATAAAGCAAGCACTGTCTCAAAATGCCATTATAGGAGTTATGCAAGCAGAGAACCAGTAGGTGGAAAGAGCATTTTAGCGCATTTGCCATTGCAATAAGGACAACATAAGGATAAAGATATGCTGGAAAACTAAAGGAAGCAATGAGGCAATAGTGGTCACCATGACAGAAGGTAGTACAGACCTTCATGAGCATAAGCATTTCTATGAGTAGTTTTAGTCTACTTCTCTAATTTTTAATTAGAAAAGTAGAGTTTTGAAGATGAATTTAAAAGCAGACAAAGGAAGAGCTTTGAAGATATTTACAAATTCTCCCAGGTCAATCAATACATGTTGATGTTTATTTGAAAATTTAATAATGTGATGAAGAAGAACTAATATTATGAGCTACCAAGAGGCAACAAGAAATCCTCTTGATACTACATAGAGTCAATCAAAAGTTAGGAATTTTGAAATGAAGACAAATGACTAATTTTTTATATGACAAAAAGGATGAGACTTTGGAAACATTCAAGATAAAGGGTAATACAGAACATGAGATTATGAGAGCCTGGATCAGAGCACATGTGTATAAACGGAAAGGTTAAAACCCAGACAGGATCTGAGTATGTGTAAAGCAAGGGAGGATCAATAGGCATAATACTGGTAATCACAATGCCTGAGAAAATGAGGCAACTGCAGGGCTCAAATACAGCAAGTAATCAAGATTTGTCTCTTAACCGTACATTAGAAGGTTAAATGTTACATTCTGTTAACATGATGTGATGATTATTTTCTGTGGGCTAGAAGATTTCATTTGGGTCTGATTAGAGAAGTCTGAAATATAGAAGTAAAGTTATGGTTTTTGCCTAAAATTGTAGTTGAATTTTGGGTAAAATTATCTAGATTAGAATTCAGCTGGGGAAAAAAGAGTTTAACCAGCTTGGAAAGCATTTTGTGACTGTTGTGAATAGAATGACTGAGAAAAATTCTCAGAGGAAAAGCAATTTAAAAAATATATTCAAAACCCCAAAAATTTATTGAGGAAATAGTCATGGAAGTAAAGGAAAAAAGGATTTGCCTGATTATTCTGATAGTATTAGACAAAGAAGACAGAAGTGTCATCCTGCGTCTCAGATTTAGATACAGAACTGTTTAAAGAGACTATGATAGATCCTTTGGGGGATTCACATGTGGTCAGAGACTGGAGAAAAAAAGGAAATGAAAGAGATGGTACGTGGAAAATGAAATGGGGTTAAAGGAAAGACATTCTTTAGTCTGAAGATACTGGCTATGTGGAAACCATAAAAGGAAACAGCAAAAAGAAATGGGGAAAAATTAGAAAGAGGAGAAGGAGAAGGAGAAAAGGAGATATTTAAGGAAAAATAAATCACACTGAGGAAAAGATGGTATAGTTCCATATTTTTTCATTTGTTTTCTTGAAGAAAGTTAAGCAGACATTTTGTGAAGAAAAAATGGAGGTAAAAGAAGAGCAGAAGAGATATTGATTTAGAAAGCTGGAATTGTTTAGCAAGAAACATGACCAAGTTGAAAACAGAAAATAAACCCAAATGTCCTCTTCCACTTGACCAGTTTGTAATATCTGAACCTTGATTGGAAGACATTGTAACAACGAGGTAATAAAGAATAATTAATAAAAAAACAATCAACTAACCAAACAACACAAAATGAAAAGGGAAAACAAAATTAAAAGTGGTAGAAGGGTTCAAAAGAAAGGACAAGAACAGGTGATGTAATACTTCTGACTTTGAAACCCCAGAAGAGTAATACAACTGCATTCTTGTTTGTACATATCGTGAAAGGAAGAAGTGGGAAGATTACCCCAAGTTATTTATCAGCAAAAATGCATGCAGAATTAAATTTCTTGTGTTTTGGTTTTTGTGGAAAGAAAGTGTATGAACCATATTATCAGGGCATCTGGAAGATTAAAGAAAATTATCAGCAGCACTTGTTTGGTAACCACTTGTGTAACTCAGAAGCTTTTTGGGGAAGCTGAAAGGTGTATAATCCAAAGAAATATATAGTCTTAAAATTCACTCAGCTGGGATTGGAGACTTTGTACTCTCAAAGTCTCCTAAGCCATTTTCTGAGGGATTGTGTGTTCTTTAATCAAGACTTCATAAAAGAAATAGTTTGTGCTGCTCTTTCCCCCATTTAGATAATTTACACCATTAGCTAGTCCAATAAGAAAACTGCAGTAAACATAGATAGCATCTCTTATGTGGGTGTTTAAGGTCATCATCTCAATAACTGAAACAATACCACTCTCTAAGTATGTTTTTATTCTTCATAAATTTAGCATCAGCACAGCATCTAGATGTAGATATCAATCCTTTTTTCAGTCAGATACAAAACAGTTTCAAATATAATTTTTATCATAACCCATGTATCCCTTTTTAATTTTTCATGTGACAAAATGAATAATCATGAGTAATAAGCGTCCACTTCACCATGAGTTTGGAAATGCCATAATGCCATTCTATGGCAATATGAAATCTCAGCCGTGATTATAAAATACAACAAAGACAGATGTGCGGGATTAGTTCCTCATAAAATTTAATTGATTGTAGTTGAGATAGTAATTCAATAAGTGTTCTCATTTATTATTTCCTTTAGCATGAAGAAAATAAAGACTTACACACAATTTGCTATATATTTTTAATAAAAGTAATTAGGTTTCAAATCTGGCCTCAATATTGATAGTGTAAGACCAAGAGTAGTGACATGATTTTGTTCGGGTTTTGACAGTGCTGTCACATGAATCATGAGGAAATACTGAATTATCCTGCTGATAGCAAACAAGTTACTTAGAAGGTTTTTTAGCATCACAGGACAGATCTGAATAAATAACCCACATTGTTAGTTCTCATCTTCAGAAACCTTCCCAAACCCAGAATTTAAAGGTGAGTTACCAAACTTTCTTTCCAGCACAAATGTCAGGAATTCCTGTCTCACACAAATAGTTTCTATTGAGTATGCTATCAGGATGATAGTTAATTTTCACCATTTTGATCACAAGATTTCTAGGGCAGGAAAAAGAAATGCAGTCCTGTAATCCTAAAGTAAATCCTAAATAAACCCATTCAAACACTGAATTCCAGGTTGTAGGAAGGTGCTTTTTTCTAGATATTTACTGTACCTCTTCAGGAATTAGGTAATCTTCCCAAAAAACTTCTGATCACTACCTCACTTGACCAGCCATATGCCTAATCAGCCAATGACCATTATTCCTTTGTACACCAAAAGAAAACTTTATGTCTTAGGTTGATCAAACTTTTCTTGCATAAAAACAGTATTCAAAATTCCCAAAAATGGCACCAAGGTTTGAAATTAAAATAGAAAATTTTATTTTAAAACATTACTCTTCTGTAGCAAGAGACCTGCAGTTTGTTTTCTCTTCTAATATTCTTCAAGTCCACCCAGAGAATATCTCGCACTACCACACCGGGGAGGCATAATGCTACAGAAATCTACAAAGCTGCTGCTTTGATCTTTCAAAAATCATTAATGTCTATGTCTCTCTAGATCTGGCTTAAAGTTATGCTTGAATCATAAATTAATTATAATATGGAATAGATTTGAATTCATTTGCTCAATCATAAATATTTAGTGCAACGTTGGACGTCTTGGGATATCTAAGATACCTTCATGGACCTGGAGGATGTAAGATAAAAAGTGACATGTGGATATGAGCTAGCTGGTCCACGTTTTGAAACATGAAGAAGACATTGAAAAACCAATTGAAGAGAAATGGCTTGAATTTCTTGTCTAAATCCTGCATATTCAAACACAATATGGTCCTCAAGACCCAATGGTCTGCAGAGAAAGAAGAAATGGAAGAAATAAAGAAGTTGAAAAAAAAAACGGTATTTTGAATTTCTTTGTTCCCTTCAGTCACATGCATAAGAAACATAAGAAAAATAATCCAAAGGAACATGTTGTGGTGCCTTTGCCTCTCCTATTTCTGTCCAGAGCACTTATTTGATTCAGATATAACCCAATTATATGAGAAACCCAATTGAAAGAGAATGAGACTTTGGTTTTGGTTCAATGACTGGAGAATATTACTGACAATACTAATAACAATAGTAGTAGTAATAGTTACAGTAAAGATAATAATAATTTATAAAAAAAACTACAGGGGGTTTGGGTTTTTTTTCACCTATAAGGGATTTTCCACCCTCCTTTTTTAGGAGGTTCTGGCCCTTTGACAATAAAAAAGGTTTTCAGAAAGATTGTTGAGGCTTTTTACTTGCAGACATAAAAATCTGAATCTGTGGACACAGCTATGAGCAACCTGCTGTAGCTGGTTCTGTTTCAGCATGATTGAAGCTAGACAACCTCCAGACATGACTGCTGACCTCACTTATTCTGTCAAAAATGTTTCTATTATAGGAAATGTTTCTTCAATTTGGATTTTCAGGTAAAATTTGTAAAAATTACTTTGATATGACATTTTCTAACTTTTCTTTTGTTTATTTGTGTCAAATCAATATGAAAATGACCTAACACAGAATGCTCATAAGAGATTTATGGTTAAGAATCAAAGATTGAGGAAGCAAAGGGAACTTTGTGGCTGGTGTTTAGTCAGGTCGCCGGATCAGGGGTAGCCTGTTGATGGACCCTTCCTTCTCCAGCTACAGCAGGCATCACTCTCTCAGGCTCTTGACTGGCTGGGGAATTTCAACCATCCCAACACCTGCTGTAAAAGTACCACAGGGAACTGCAGGTGGTCCAGGAGACTCCTGAAGTACATAGCATAAAACTTCTTTAGCTGGCTTATAGTCAGCCCTACCACAGGGAATAAATAACCTGCAGTCCTATGGGAAATGGGCCAGGCAATAAGTAAAGAGAAGGCCCTGAATTTTAGGAATGCAAACTCCAAGCTGCTCAAAGAGTTATTCCAGAGAACCCTTTTGGAAACTCTCCTCAGGAGCAAGGGAAAAAGAACAGAGCTGGCAGATCTTTACAAGATCTTTCCACAGAGCATAAGAGCTCTCAGTCTGTACATGTAAAAAATCAAGAAAGGAATGAAAGAGAATGGTATCGCTAAGTTGAGAGCTGCTAATCAAACTAAAAGCAAAGAAGAAAATGTGAAGACTAAAAAGTAAAAGGAGAGACAAGTATCCTGGGGAGAGCACAGGGGCATTACCCAGTTATGTAAGGATAGGGTGAGAAAAGCTGAGGCATATCTGGAGCTGAAACTGACAAGGGACATAAGGAAAAAGAAGAAGCACTTCTTTTATTGGCTTGGACAACAAACAAGGGGAAGGCTGAGCTACTCAAAAACATTTTTGCCTCAGTCTTCACTGTCAATTTTCTTTTTTAATCTCTTGAGTAGATTAATATCTAAACAGGGTCTGGGGGAAGATCAGGGTCACGCAAAGTGAGAAGTTTGGATGTACGTGAGTCTATGGGACCTGACAAGGTGCATTGCATAGCCATGGAAGCACAGAAAGGTTTGTGTTCACTCACTGGACCAGGTTGCTCAAAGCACCATGCCTGGACTTGTTTGCTTGTCTTGGTTTAGTCTTGGACTTTTTTGTTTGTAGGTAGGCACAGGCAGTGTTCCAGGTGAGCTCTTGGCACTGGCTTTGCCAGCCCCCGTCCCTCATCACACTTCTCCTGGTATGCAGTCCTGAGGAAAATGACTGAAGTAGTTGCCAAACCAATTTCTGTGACATTTGAAAAGTCCTGGCAGTCATGTGAAATCCACAGTGACTGGAAAAAGAAAAACATGTTTTTAAAATGTGAAGAAAGGAGGGCCCTGTGAACTGCCGACCTGTCAGCCCCTCCTCTCTGTCTGGGAATATCATGGAACAGATCCTCCTAGGAGCCATGCTAAGGTACACAAAACAGAGAGTTGATCTGAGACAGCCATCACAGCTACACCAAGGGTGAGTCCTGCTTAATCAACCTAATGGCCTTCTTTGGCCATCAGTGACAAAGAAAGAGCTAGCTAGTTTCATGTTGTAGTACATAGTCATTTAAAGTGGCTTGACATTTCATCTGAATCTGAAATAAATGGATAGTGGCAGCTATAGTTGTAACTCTATTGTTGACACAAGATTAGTGTGCCGTTATTTAAAAACAAACCTGAGCTTCAATACAATGGTTATATTGTTGTTTTTTGGGGTTTTTTTTTGAGAAAACTTGATGAAAGACAAATATCAGACTATTGTAAAAAATAATAATAAGGTATTTGTCTCCAAAGTTTTATTCACATTCATAGATTTATCTTCATTTCTGAACAACTTCTAAGATTTTAACTTTTTTTGAAAGAGGACTTTGAGAGATTCTCAAATGAAGTAAAGAGTTTTAAATTTTTATTAAATTATACAAAGTGTTACAATTATTAGCTCACCCTTTCAGTTTAGCCTCCCGTTCTCTTGTTCCCAATGTTACCTTTGTCAACTATTGGTCAGCAGGCCACTTTTTCTTAACTAACAGTGTAATGCACAAATAGCACACCTACAATTGCATTTCATATGCAAAGTACTAGTAACTGATTGAGACTAGATTTTTCTGGAGCAGATTTCAGAAAAGCAATTTTGTATTTCCCAGTTACATAAAAAACAGCTTTAGTAATTCTCTTTATGTCTATGGAATTTCCTGAAATGTAGTATATAGTACATTTTTCAAGAGAATTTAGCTGATACCAATGATAAATTTGTATCAGTTTATCTTATGCCCAAAGAAACACTCTTTAATGAGAAGAAAAATGAAGATTCTTAATGGACAGAAATTAGGTAAACTTGAATTTTGGCTTTTTATTTGAAAAGTGACAGTCTGAATATTTATTTTTGCAAAACAAATTAGTCAACTGGCAAAATGCTGTGTTTTATTCAATTTAAGGGCCTGGATTTCTGAAAGATTGAGACGAATATTCCTATCCTGTAAGCTTTGTGAAAAAGGATATGTAAATGCCAGATTCCCAAATAGTTATGCAAAGGACTAACTTTCCTCTATTTGTCAGAAATTGAGGCTCACGTTCAGCCTTTGTGTTTAAATCACAATAGCAGTCATCCAAGAGTACCATTTTTGCATCAAAAACCTTTGACTTAAAAACTGCCTAATCTTATATAAAATCTTGAAATTTTTTATCTCTTTGATGTTTTCAGGAATGAGCATTGAAATGGAATATTTAAGAGAGATTTAAACTTAATTTTTTCCCATATACCATATAAACCAATGAAACAATTAACAGGTAACTGTTGAGGTGAAAAGCTTCAAAATATTACAGTAAATCTTCCCTGAGAGAGAGAAATAGAGTTCAATTATCCTTAATGATATTCAATAACCAAAACGACAGTTTAAAACAAACATTTTAAACTGAGTCCATATTATCAATGTGAAAAAAAATATGAAAGGCAACCTTTTAAAATATTTTTTGTGACATGAAAATATATCTGCTAATGACTTTTGACACAACCTTCTGGATGTTAACCCTTCTAGCAGCATATATGAGATAACTTAGATTTTAAATATGAAATTGTATGATAATCAGACATAATATTCTCAATTAAAAGTAAATGTATTAGCTTTAAATATTTATTTTTAAAAATAGTACTACTGGGAATGCTTATTTCTTAACTTCTAATCTGATTGGGAGATAATAGAAAATATAGAAATTTGAAGTCATGCATGTGTGAAATATGAAATTATAAAATATATGAAAATGGTTTGCTAAGACTTTTGAGCTATTAATTGTTGAAGAGAGGCTTTGTTTCCAGAGCTGTTCTTTCAATGAGTACTTGACAAAATACGCTGAGCCTGATACCAATTTTCTGCTTGTACACAGAGAGAAGCCCAGAGGAAAAAGCTATGTTGTGAATTTAGCATAACTTGGAAACTTCACACTTTATTTTTTGTTTGTAAGGATATTTTGGGGTTTTTTTACCTCTGCTATAACCTATAATATGAAGAGAAAATTATCTCAGAAACATTTGGTACTAAGTGGAAAGTGTGGCAGTGCAGCAATAAAGCTACTAGCCAATCCTAATTAAGAAATTTAAATTCTGACTTTGATTTAGATTTGCAGTAAACGAGGATTAAGG
This sequence comes from Sitta europaea, assembly GCA_013400255.1. Taxonomy (NCBI): domain Eukaryota; kingdom Metazoa; phylum Chordata; class Aves; order Passeriformes; family Sittidae; genus Sitta; species Sitta europaea. Next base: position 27,097 of record VXBS01004846.1, read on the forward strand.
AAATGCTGTACTTAAACATTTTTCTACAATTGTAAAATGCATAGCTTTTTATGTTAAACAGTGTTCAATAAGTGTAATTGACTCTGGTTTCTCAAGTCTTTTAATTGCATGCTGAGGTTCATTTGCTATTATTTTAAGACTAAATGTTAATACCCTACACATATTGATGTGCCTTCCTGCTATCTGCTGCAAAGCCCATCATTTTATGCATGGATGTGATACCCACTGACATATGCTTCTTAAATATTCAAAGATGATTTCTCAGGAAGTTTTCTAAATAGGCTGCAGCAACAATAAATTACACACAGATCTTGCTTGTTTTGTGAGAATTTCAGCCATGGTTTTGTTCCCCATTCTTCTTTTCAGTTCTTCCTGAAAGCCATCTGAAAGAGGGCAATGGATTTACAGAGAATGAGGAATGTGGAAGTTCTGATGAATGTCCCACTTGGATTACTTATTCTTCAATAAAATTGAGAACTATATAATACAAGATAAATCTCTTTTATTTTTCTTTTTGAGGCACACCAACATGTGTCTTGACTGAATCTTACATTTAAATTCAGAGGGCAGAAAAATGGCTGAAGCTACAGCTGTCACTACAAAATTATATTTCTAAATGAATCAGTGGTATTTATTTGCTCCTTAAATAAAAAAATAAAAAAAAAAACAAAAAAACCGACAAAAACTTTCAATATGTACAGTATGGATCATATTTCTGAAGGCATGCTCATGAAAGTCAAGTCTAATCAGTCTTTACCATCCCAAAGTATCAGAGATCAATTTACAACCTTCTCACGTCTGCTTTCTGCAAATGTACTCACATACTCCTTTTTGTTTTTGTGTTGCTTTTCTTGATTCAAATTAATCCCCTCACAAAATCTTTTAAACTTTTTGATAAACAAGTACCTTCATATAATTCATTGTGTCTTCATGGGGCTTTTCTAGAGATACTGCGAGGTAAAGTTCCTCCTTTGCTTTAGACACTTCAGGATTAAAAAATCTCCTATCTTTCACTGTCACTCATGTAGTCTAAAGAAAGATTTCTGTGAGCTAAATGGTTGTTGCACAAAATAGTTGGAAAAATTCAAGCCTATCCTGTCACTTAGGCAACTAATTACACCATTATATACTGCAATTACAATTAAAGATTTTCAGGTGATGAGAAGCATATTCACTGCATCCTTGTTACCTCATATTTCCTTGCCAACACTCCAGAGTATCATGACTTTTATAAAACAAAAACAACTCAAGAAGCTGTATTTTTCTTGGTAACACCAACATCTTAGAGATGACACTGCAACTCCTTTTCCCCTTTATATACTAACCATGCTATCTGAAGGAAAAGCATCCATCCTTTTTGTTGAAGGTAGTGTTTCAATTTGTCTTTGCAAAAATATTTTTTCAGGCATTAAAAACAACACTACATTTATTGTTCACGTCAGCAACTTTTAGTACTCAGATTAGGCTGCTTTCTTGGATTTAATTCAATTGGTTTCTATCAAATTAAATAATAGCATAAATTAATTGACAACATCCCCCCTGTACTGAAAGTTACATCATGAAAAAATTAGGGCAATGATTTCATATGTAAAAAAAATACAATTATTTTCTATAATGATAAAGAACAAAAAATCAATTCCAGTTTAGCAGGTAGGAAAGAATGTTAAATTCCTCCCACATGCATATCAAACAATTTGTTAAGTACTGTGGATGGGTATTTGGAGTCCTAGGAAAAGTAAAACTACAGCAGTCAAAATAAGGAAATAGCTGCTTAACACCATTAAAAGTTCGTCCTGTTTCTCTATCAATATTTAGTAAGTCGCGCATTTGCACAAAGGTCTGTGTAAGGAATATAATACTGTTAATGCATTTTAAAAATTACTGATTTTCCCTTATTATTCATTAAATTACACAGAAGAAAAAAAAAGTACATTAATTTGTAGGGTGGGACATTGTTATAAAATTAGAAATAATATCAGAAGGAACTGTAAACTTGTATGCCTGATGGTTAACTTTATTATTGTTAGCAAAAGAATTATTCATTAAGAAACATTAATCTAATTCCTTTAATATTCCAGCCAATAACTTCTTCAGGTAGAAAATGTGTATATGCAAGAGATTTTTCTCTGATACTATCATTCCTGAGTTCTGGTTTCACGATGGTTTCCATAGCAATAGAATGATGTTTTTATAAACACTACATCATTGCTATGAGTAGAAGCAGCAGAGAAGTGACACCATACCTGTTTTTCAAAGAAAAATAACATAGAGAGAAAGATGATATAAACCCTCAATAGTCATATTAAGTTATTCTATCTGGCTTGCTATTGTCCTGATGTCAAAATCTTTTCAACTGATAATTAAAAGATTATAGCTCAGTCAAGGAAATTTTTTGTTGAGCTGATAGCAGGAGAAATAACTCTTTTTTACATCATTTGAATATGGATATGAAACCAAGCTTCAGTTGTTAAAAAAAAAAAATATGCAAAACTGCAGTGTCAAGCTACTTTCTTTGGTTACTCTACATGCTTGATCTTTGATTATGTCTGAACATCTCTGACAGTTGCTTTTTTTTTATTATATTTAGTTTCACTCAAACTAGTGAAGGAGTTATGCCACCTCTTCACTACCCCTGAACTATGTGTTGCATGCAGACTCTGTGTTAAAAACTTTAGTTTTAAATTGCCTCTCCTGGAAAATATTTGCTGGAAGATAAAGAATTTGTACAGTACACAGTCTGATCATAGCCATAGAGCAGTATTTTGAAAATTTGAGTCCTTTGACCTTAGTTTTTAATATTTCAAATTTAGGATCCCATAATTCATTATTTCTTCAGTTAGGACTGCCTTATATCCAAACTGATGAATGCATGTGCTTCCAAGATAGCATTTAAATCTTAGTAAGTTTAAAACTTAGTTCATATCCTGTGAGATAAGATTTCCAATATATTTTATAGTCCATGTTTTACAATTGGTGAGTGTAAACTTTTATAAAATTTTATTACTTAGCAAGAAGACATCAGTTACAATGTATGACAATAGAATGACAAGATTGTTTAAAAATACTGATACTAAAAAATACTAATACTAATACTAATACTAATAGTTATAATATTCTTTCAGTAAGAGACTAATTACTGTCACTTCTACATAACAGCCCAATTATTAGATCATTTGCATGTGATTTAAGACCCGTTTTTTAAAAATGCTCTTAAAAAGAAGCCCCAGGTTCCAAATACAGTTGTATTGCAAAGTGGAAGCATTCTTTTGTGGAAAGAATGCTTCTGCACAAAAAGACTCCCAAGCAAACAAATACATCAACTTATTCAAACTCCCTGAGGCTCAGAATAAAATAAAAAGAGAGCCATCAAGTTGCATCATCTTAAGTCAGAGTTTTCATTTCTTCTCTAAATATCTTTCATAAATCTTTAGTGATTTGGCATAAAGATGGAAGGAATCCTTGAACTCAGATATTGTCCTTAAAAGTTTCAATTACTGCAACATGATGAAGTGCAACCCATGCTTATGTCCCAAGCAATTTTTTTAACTTCTTGATCCCTACTCATTGATCAGCAAAATATGAGAGATGTATTCTCAGAGGAGAAACAACCAGACAACAGATTTCCTCTGAAACTACAAATGTTCTGCTAAATGAAAAAGACACTTTTGCTACCCATGTTTCTATGATTTTCATTTTACCTCTATTGACTCATACAACTTTATTCTCAGCATATTTTTAGTATCTTGCTTCTTTACCTTTGTTCTGGTCTTTGAGACAGAATCAAGTCACAAGCAAGAGGGATAAAGAGCCCTCTTGTATTTTGAAAACAGGAATACATTTAGATGTCTAGCATAAGAAAGAAAAGGAATGAGAAAAGTATTTGGAAACAAATCAGAAGATAAATAGTTATCCAGATTTTTATGGGAAATACAAGTTAAAATAAGGCTGGGAAAAGGACAAGTCATGCATATCAGGTTCACACCAGAGTCCTACTTTCGTTCTGTTAAATTTGTCATTCTCTGCAAGACTGTGATTTCTTCAGTATTAGTATTAGTATGCAAATCCCCAACGTGATATGAAACAAATACCAGAACCACATTTTGATGGAATCAGTTGATAAGAGTGTTCGGAACTGAGAATGTAAACATGATACTCTACACAAAGTTAGTATAACATTTGAGTGCATGTGTTACTTTAAGTTCTTTTCATAGAAAATCTGAGCTGCCAGAACAAGTTTCCACCAAAACTTAATTGTGGGCCAAATGGCAATTTTACACTTCTTCTAGAGACCTAAATTCAGAAAGACAGATTGAATGCTGAAAAGAAAGAAATTTTTACAAGAAGCAGTATTTAGTAATTTATTTCCCAAAATGCTAACATTTAAGATGGTATCCACATTCAATGAATCACAAACAAAATAATTTTTTATGCCAGATACAAAAAGTGGCACTCCAAATAGCATCCAGATATTTATAAAACAAATAAATTTTTGGGTTAATTTTCTGAAGAAGTAGACTGCTTCAGTTTGGTTGAAATCTCTTCATATACTCCCATTCTTCCATGAATACAGCTACCCGCAAAGAAAAGTATATTAAAGTAATTAAAGTGCTTCACACTGCGAAATTAGCCACAGTTTGCTAATTTCTGTTAAGTGCCTCTGCAGTACCTGTTGTTCTTGAAATTAGCAAGAGCTAAATTGACCCACGCTTATGTGCAGGGTGTGGCAGAGAGCATCATACTTCATGTAGTCTGAGCAGAAAGTGTGGAAAAACAACATATTTTTTATGTATATGATAATTATTCTATGAAAGGAAATAATATTACATGTCATTTAGCTAGGCAAGAAGACAAAACAAGTTGTTGCAGTGATTTTGTGGTATGCAAACTGCTATTAAATAAAGTGCATGCATGAGTATCTTATGTAGCAAATATTTTTCAGATGTTCCTACAGAACTTTTTAGAAGTGTTTCAAAGGGTATCTTTGCATGTAAAATTTGCTGTAATATTGTTGTGGTTTCAGAATGATATTATCCAATTTAGTAGTCCCACTAAAACCACATTGCTGCTCATGCCCCCCTTGGACTACAATTGTGAAGACGAAAGACAAAGATCACAGGTTGAGATAAGAACAATTTGGTGGAAACAGCAATTAGTTAAGAGGACAAACAATACAGCAACAATATTAATAACCAAAGGGTTAAGACGAAGAAACAGTTGATGCAGAAGAGCCATAATGATAAACAAATACTGATTGTCTTTCCTCCATCACATTTTTTCAACCCAAAATAACCCCTTCTCCTCATGAAAGAGTCCCTTTTCACCACTCCTTTCAGTGAGGACAGGCACTGTTAAATAATATCCACTTCCTGCCCACAGCCCCTGCCTGGGCTGCTGGAAAAAATTAACCCTGTACTGGCCAGAACCAGGACATTATTCATCCCTTATTCTAAATCATCTACCTTATGCCCAGACCCTACACCTTCAAAATGTATACATATTTATAGATAGATATAGATGCAAATATAGATAGACTAGATATAGATACAGACAGAGATTATATAGATGTATAGTTATGGATATAGATATATAGATATATGTATAGATTAGATAGATGAGAGAGAGAGAGAGAAATAAGTGCAGGTATCATTTCCATAGTCAGGGGCCATCCCCTAAAGAAGTCTTGTGAGATCATTAAATACATTACTATGGGTACTATCCATCCGAGATGTCTTTCAGAGCAGGAGGGTTGGTTTGTTGTTGGGAGGTTGAGAGCTCCATCAAGAGCTCCATCAGGCAGGTCTCCTGTCAGGTGTACCCAGAGCAGCCCATCCTTATTGTCCACAGAAGTTATGGCATGCAGTAGCAGTGTCATTCAATAACAAATAATGTACAATTCAACATTACAGACTGTTCTCACACAAAAATCAAATCCCCTTGAGGTTTCCCCATTCCTCTGCATTACCCACTAAGTGCACCCAGGCCCTTGAGCACAGAGGATCCCACAGATGGGTTTACCTATTTTTGAGGCAGAACTAATCCAACTGTGTTCCCTAGAACTTTACTCATATACACCACAGGGACTTTATCCCCTTTTACAGTACATGGAGGTTTTGATTAGGGGCCAGCTTGACGGGTAGAGCCTATAGTGTTAACTAACCAGGTGACCTTAGCTAAATTAAATCCAGTGTTTGAAGGTCCCATTGCCCATTGCTTTCAACGTGGTTGAACCATCTACTGATACTGAGAGATACTCACTTTTCATTTACTGTCAGTTGATTAAATGGTGGGCCCTTCTTAATATGTGCCTTCAACTTTCTCCTTCTCCTTCTTGAAGATAGTCTGAAATGTTCACCTTTGGGACAGTTCAGAATAAATTCCTAGATCTTGGGTGATTGGGGTTTCCTATTCAAGCTCGCTGTATGATTAGCATGATCTATTTACTCTATGTAGCATCACTGGTGTGATACCTGCAAGGGAATTTCCCTTTGAACATCCAGCCCAGCACCAACAGTCAGGGTGCCAGAAGAAGCTTTGCTTCTGTGCAAATCACTTCCGAAGAAACTCAAACTCCTTCATAAGATGCCAACATCTCTTTTTCAGTTGGGGTGTAGCAGGCCAGAGATCACTTGTACTTCCCATTCCAGATTCTCAGGCATCATTCTCAAGTCTTACCATTCTCAAGTCTTTTTCCTGACAAACTTCTGAGACTCCAAGAAACTCCCAAGACTCCCACTGGCTGCAGTGTAGAGAATATTTTTCACATCTTGTCCTCTCTTGACTGGCCCACAGGCTACTGCATGAACAATCCCCTGTTTAATTTGTTCAAAAGCTTGCTGTTGTTCAGGACCCCATGTGAAACCATTCTTCTGTGTCACATGATAGTGATGGCTCACAGTCTGACTGTAATCTGGAAGATGCATCCTCCCAAATCCCACAGTGCCTAGGAAAGCCTGAGTTTCCTTCTTGATAGCTGAGGGAGACAGAGCTGCTGTTTTGTGGACCTCATCCATTGGGAGTCTGACAATATCCATCCTGCCATTTTATTCTTAAAACCTGACTTTCTTGGTAAGGTCACTTAAACTTGCTTAATTTTATTGGAAAACTGGCCTTTAGGAGGATTTGGATTGTCTTCTGCCCCTTCTCAAAACCTTCTGCTGTCATGTTCCCCCATACAATGATGTCATCAATGTACTGCAATTGTTCTGAAGTCTCACCCTTCTTTGGTGCAGTCTGGATGAATCATGGCAAAGAGTGGGGTTGTATTTCCATTGTAAGGCTTTTCAGTACAATTTTGATATGGCAAAATCAAGCTACCATGTTGTCATTACTTATATCCAGGGATGTTTGAGCTAATTTAATTAAAAAATATGTAATACAAATAGCTGAAGAGATACAGTCTTCTAGAAGTGAAACCTGTTTAATGATGCATTAATGAAAGAGAAATACTGACATTCTGTGGGACACAAATCCAGAGCCTTAATTCTTGTATAGTCATAATGCCACACATCCTGTCTCTGTATTTTAGTTATTTGGTAGGGGGTGGGGCAGGCATATGGAGAGAGAATAATGAGAAGAGGAGACCATGAGACTGTTGTTGCTAATGAGGTGTGAATGATATCAAGCTGTTATGATACATTTTGCCAGGAAAGAGTCAAGGGACAAGAAAAGTGAATAAATTTTGGAATCCCTTTAAGCAGATCTGTATTGCCATGAAGTTAGAATTTCTCCAAAAGTAAAAAGTCAGTCTGAAGTCTGACCCCTTGCACTCCTCTGTAATAAAATCATTGCTGTCCTTCCTGAAAATTCTCTTTTTCATTCCTGCTTCAGCCCCTCCTTTCTTCTTTTCAGCCTCTTACCTTTGTTAGACTTAGTACTGTCCTAATATTAGGTCGTAGCTTGAGCAAAAAGGAATAAAAATTCAACATAATATCCAAGACTAGTAAAATTAAAAGAAAAGAGTGTTTCAAACTCTGTTTCAAAACTGGAACTCATGTGTGGGTCTGTGGGGTTTTGAACTCATGAGCATAAGAACTGTGAAATTTGTGAGGAAATCACAAAGTCTTGGCTGCACAAGTCACCACAGTGGCTGAGTTTGAGTGGTGGGTATTGCCTCCATTGTGCCTTTCCACCACTCCTTCTATTTGCCTTTGCTGTGACATTACTCTGAATTTGCTTGGAGACAAAAGGAAGAGAAAATACACCCAGAGGGAATGTGGAAAGCAAAGCCCTCAGGGGGACATGAGCAGAGCCAGAGGCTGGAGATGAGAGCATGGGGAAGTGTGTGTGTGTCTCTGTGTGTGTNCTGCAACCTTCAGTTTTCAGTAGCTATGTAGAACCAAGGAAATGGCTGTTCTCTGAAAAAAAAATGGATGGCATAAATAAAAAAACTTTACGAATTGCTTCTGAAGGATAAATAAGCAGAAAATGTTTGGGAAAGTATAAATGGGGAAAGTATTGTTGTAAAAAATTACTTTATCACCAAGTTTTGGTTTTTTTAAAAATCATTTGTAGATATAGCATAGTATGTTGAACTCACTGAAACAGACCTCCAACACTGTGGCTGAATTAAAATTGCATGTCTGTATCCTTTCGACCGAATCCAATGCATTGATAAGACTAGTTGTGGATTTCAGTATGTAATTCAAGTATAGGCTTATACCCCAGATGCTTTCATCTGATCCTTGTGCTGAAAGCCATGTAACTTACTGACATATAAGATACTTACAAGGAGTTACTATTTTAAACAGTTTACAGTTTGTTTGGGATTTATTTGGTTTTGTTTGGTTGGTTGGTTAGGTTTTTTTGCTAATGTTGATAGGGTTTTTTGCTAATGGGCGAAAGTATATTATTGTAAAAGTTTATTAAATTAATGAAATAAGCTGAAGACCTCTGCTTTAAGGCAGTATCTGAAAAAGAGAAAAGGGAGATAGACTATCCAAAAAATGTAAAAATTAAAAGGTGTATCTGAAAGAAATAAAACAAATTTTTTTGTATCAAAAATACAAGTAAATTTTTTGACATTAAGTATTTAAATTTAAAACATCATGATAATATTTAATTGCCAAATATAAGTTTGATGAGGTTTTTTAATAATTTTTCCCGACTTTTCATATCTTTCAATTCATAAAGGGATCTAGTACTTGTCCATCTGGAACAAATTCTGTATCTACACCATCAAAATTGAACCCTCACTCAGTCTGAAATAAAGTAAGATTCAGAACTATGTGGCCTAAACCTTTTTTTTTAGGACCAGAGGAAAACAAATCAATCAGCTTTGTGGCATGGTATATAGCAACATGTTAAAACTTCAAAAATATTATTTTGGTGACAGCTACCATGGTAGTCACTTTTCTTTCAGCTCTTGTACATCTTGAGGTAAATCAAGTGTTTTATGATGATAACTTTCCTTAAGAGTAACCACCTCTCCCAGAGTGTGAACATTTGGGACTTTTCCTAGTGTGTTTCAGAAAACTCTTATCAGTTTTTCACAGATATTTTGCAGGATAACCTGTGGTGTGTCATCAATTCATCACCTCAGAAGACCATGGATTTCAGAAAATACAATGAGGGAATTAAAATAAATTTTTGGTGAATTTGCATGCACGAAAGACCTGTGAGGGGCTATGGGAAACAGAAATTTACACATTCTACTAATTTTCTATAAATTTCCTCTAGCTTAGATTCCCGTCTTTTTCATCACATTTTCTCTTTTGGGAGTTACATTAAATACAAAAGTGAATAAGACAGTTTACTTGTCCTTATACTGGCAATGTGTTGATACTTTTCTACAGGACTATAGGATGAGGTTGAAATGGACTCCAGGAACAGTCATCTTGTTCATGATGTTCATGAATAAGTTGTTCTTGTTCAATTGTCATCTTGTACAATCACCCTACTCAGGCAGGTTCAGCCAGGGCACATGACTTTTGAGTATCTCCAAGGATGGAGATTGTGAGGAATATGCCATTTTTAGGAGAAACAGAGACTGTACTGTAAAAAAGTAGAGTTGAAGTCATTCTACCTCAAACTCTTTGAAACCTAAAAAACACTTCTATTAATGCTTCTAATATGCTGTCTAAAAAATAAATGTGATCAAATTGATCACAGAATGATAATATTTAATCTGATTGTATATTATAATTGCATCTGTGATGATTGAAGTGCAGAGAACTATTTTTTTAATCTCTTTTAGATCATACGGTAGATTATAGAAAGAGAGAAAAAAACCCTCCAGTTTTCTTTCAGAGATCCACCTGACAGCACACTGTAGTCATGCTATGCACTTTAGTGGGATTTCATTAATGCTATTTTATTCCCAGAAAAAAATGTGCAAATGAAAAATTAAAGCTTTGAAAATTTTTATTTTTTAATTTGTGTCTAACATATTTATTTCCTAATAAGCAAATTAAATTTGTTCAGTAAAAAAACACAATGGTGTGGGTAAGACCTTAATGCTTTTATAGTTTTTCTGAAAAATTATCTAGGTGAGGCTTGTAGAGATGTATGCAGATTGCAATATTTTATCTACAAAGACATGCTTTAAAAATACTATTTCATTTTGTGATATATATATCTTCTTGTGACAAAATATAAAGAACAGAAAATGAACATATTTATCTTGTCAGAAAGTAGCTCTGAATGATGGATTTAATGAGAACTAAACAGGTGAAATTAAACTTGATACAGCAGACCTAACAGTAATAATTCAAAGATTTCAGGCTCTTCCCCAGCACCCACTATCTCTTCCTCCTACAGAGTCAGAGAGAATTTTGCTTATAGCATTGCTTCATGCGAGTAAAATCATGGGTTTGAGACACTCGTCTAAAAGGCTTTTGAAACCTCATTTTAACGATGCCCTCAAGAGAAACATAGTGTTTTTTAAAAACATTATTATCCAGAAAACTCTGGGCTATACACACAACATTTCCATCATGTCATGACAGGCCACCCTGAGCTGTCAATAGTGTCTGGTATATAAAAAATTGCATCACTTCTAAGACACACTTCAATTTACACTTAAATTCTATTAAAAGTATGGTGTATCCTGCACTTTACTCTTGCCTGTCTGTTTTTGATAAGTGTCTTCCTGCTGAATTCTCCATGTTTAACACTTAACATTCTAACTTCAATATTAATCCAAATGAAATTTTAAACATAAACCAGAAAACAAAATACTTGTTTGGACAATATAAGGATATTTTTCTGCCAGGATGTCCATTTCTCTGTTAATTCAGCTGATTGACAAGTGAAAACAGGTGAAAATCTTACTCATCCCTTAAATATCTGTAATAATTCTTTGTTCTCTTGGGGATTATCCAATATAGAATTCCACAGTTTTTTAAAACCACAGAATTTTATATTTCCAAGTGAAAAAAAATACTTATTATTGAAGTTACTGAAGAGTGTTTCTGCTCTTGTCACCAAATAACCAGGAAATAAACTCTCCAACCAACTTAATTAGCAGCAGTGGATGCATGGAGATTTCTCCTCTAACTATGAATGTCCAGAAAATCTTTTTTTATTAAGACTATCTGATATATGTGGTCACATTGTAGTTTACTTCTCTTATTGTTCTTTGCTGTGACACATAATCCTGTTTTCAAAACTAATATATTTACTAACATATTAATAACTGATATAAATATACAAGGAAGAATTATCTGGCACAAGACTTACTAGTCACAGATCCCTACATTAATCTCTGACACTTGGACTAAGTACTGTACAAAACTAAGCCTTAACCATGAATATAGGGATCATACCCTACTGTGGTAAAGCTTAAAATTTTTCCATCTTCCCCTATTTCTTAAAGAAATATAACTTGTTTGGTAACCTTCTCACATCTCCTGAGATCTAGCTATGAACTGTGAATTCTTTTCAATGTGGTACATATTGCATACATATATATATTTCACAAGGTTTAAAAACAGTATTGGTGAAAAGATTTAAATAGCAGAAAATGAGCCTGTTATCTCTTAGATATAAGAGGGTAACATCACAATATTCAAGCAAACTTCCATACTAATCATCTGTCAGCTGTCTTCAGTGTGATGATCTATGGGGAAAAAAAAATGTCAGGATAGTCAAACTAACAGTACTTTAGATTGCCAAGTGGTTGTAATTTTATAATTTTTTTCTTAATCTTGAAACTTTCTTATTGATGAACAATTAATACGTTTCGTACTTCTCAGTGTCTGCCATCAGGTGTTAACTTTCAGTTAGAGATTTGAAGATTTGAAGCCATGACCCATTAATGAAAATGTCCACACTTCATTCTGCTATTCATCCCTAAAAGGCCAATTAAAAAGTTACTGAAATATATCCAGTGTCATGAACAGCATTCCTCATAGTCTTTTGGAAATGTTTATCTGCAGAAATAATTATACAGCTGCTATTTAATATTAAGTGTAAGAACTAATTCTTCATATGAATAAAAGGGGTTAATATAGTGCTTATTTATGTCTGAGTTTTAACAGGAAGAATAATTACTTCTATCAGTTTATAGAATGTCACTTTGAAGGGTACATAGCAAAAAATTTCTAATCTGCCCAAGGAACGCTGCAAGTGACTGATTCAAATAGTTATTTCATTTAATTTCATATCTTCTTTCTTCTAGTGCTTCTGTCGTGGTCAGGATTTCAGTTTCTGCACTGAAATTGAATTATGTCAGAAAATTGAAAGAGGCTGGGCTAGCCAGGGAATTATGCTGCTTGGTATACCTGCAGGTGGCCTAATGCAGCAACAGGTTACTAGTGCTGAAACATTTAGGCTTAGCTTGAAGATGATGAATATTGGGGTGACAGAAGGAAGGAGATATCAATCCTTCTGTTTCTTCCTCAGAACTTGATCTAAAATTGTCCAGATTACATATCTTTGCAAATCTATTCCTATGTGATGTCAGTTTTCCTAACTCCAAATTAAATTGTTAATCTAGTCTCTTTTTTGAGGGCATGCCATTTTACTCTATCAATTGCTTTTTTATACTGCTGTCACTACTCTGCTAGTTATGTTTCTGTTTGCACAGAGCAAAAACAAGTTGAGAATAAATGAAGAATGAAGAACAGCCACTGATTATATTAGGCAAAGGGTTTGTTTTGTTTTCTTTTCTAGTAAGCTGAAGTAACAATTTATTTTTAAACTACTAAAACAACAATTGTGATTTTCTTTATCGTATATGTATATTCTTACATATAAAAATAAATATATTATATTTATTTAAATAAATATATATTATATGTGCAAATATAAATATTCATATGCATATAAACAAATATATATATTTATTAAATTTTCCTCATCTAAAAATTAGGAGCTCATCCTCCAATGTTCTTTTACAGACTGTTAGGGATGCTTTCCTGATATTACACAAGAGTCTCTACTAGTACAACTAGTGAAAAAAACATGTTTAGCTCCTTTGTTCCACTCTATTCAGAGAAAGGAAAACATCTCTGTGAAGAAGGGCCTGGGGGTCCAGGTGGACAAAAAGCCAGCAGAGTGCCCTGGTGACCAAGAAGGCCGATGGTACCCTGGGGTGCATTAGGAAGAGTGTGGCCAGTAGGTCAAGGAAGGTGATCCTCCCCCTCTGCTCAGCCTGGTGAGGCCACATAAGGAGTGCTGTGTCCACTTCTGGGCTCCTCAGGGCAAGANAGATACATAGATATATAGATATTTAGATATAGATGATTTAGATATAGATTATATAGATATATAAATAGATATATAGATGTATCTGTGTGTCTGTGTGTACAAAACAGGCAAATTAATAACACATCATGACAGAAGCATTCCAAAGAGAGTGCTTTAGTGCTTCATCTTATTTATATATCAGGTACAGCAATGTAGTACATCATATTCTATTAAAAAACTTAAAATATTTTTTCATAAGGAGTTACTATCTTCTTCTCTATGCTTATAAAAGAAAACTGATATCTTCAAAGTTACAAAAGGTAATTGAAAACATGAAAAACGTATGTGAAAAAAATAAGAAAACATATGTGAAAACACATTATGTTATAACCAAAGGACATTCAAGTGAAGTTTTGTTTACTATCACTGCAGGTAAAATGTAAAACTGTAATTATATTTGTGGTAACCATCGATACAAAAATTCAAGCTATACCAGATAATCAGTTGTTAAACACTAGAATGTGTTTGGTATGCAATATTTTTCCCTTTCCAAAGAAATAGCTTTACAGTTACCTTTTTTTCCCCACAACAGGTTAATTTTACTTGTTTTAATTATTTGTGCTTTGGTTTATTTCTCTTAATTATTCATAATTTCACACAATTACACAAAGCATTTCATAAATCAATGCTATAAAAGTAAAAAAGTACCATGAAGCTTGCAGGAGAAAATAGACATGATTTCTTTTTCAAAATATTTACCATCAGCTTTAAGATATTAATTTACTGTAAACAGTTCCTTTATACAGCTTTTTTCCTTCAGTGAAAGCCATGTGGATGGAAAAAAGACATTATTGTTTCTAATAATTAAGAGAAATTGTAAATGTAAGGTTCCTATTTATTTGTGGAATGTTTCAACTTCCAGTATTTTGAACATTTCGTGTTGTTGTATGAAGAAGAGACTAGACAAATTTTAGGTCATTCTTCAGTCTATCTGAAAATTTACTGTTTAGAGCAAGTGCACTGTTAGTCTGCTCTGTGAGTATCTTTCATTACCTCTGAAATTTACAAGACATTTTTTTTAGCAATAATCAAAAACAATTTCTGCCTAAGAAGAATGCAGATTTAGGAGCTGGCTAGATTTCATAGTGGAGGTGTTTTATGTTGACAGCAGTGATTCTGTACTGCGTGCATCATGATTTCATTTCATGTAGAGACAAGAAGCTATTCCCACCAGACATTCCTGCTGTGTGCCTGCCTTGTGCATCTAGTAGAGCAACTGTTTGTGCAGCAGCCTCTCAGCCCTGATTCTGGGAAGGACTTTTTTGCTGGTGTCTGGGAGGACCTACACATCAGCAGGACCTGATGCTGCAAGCAGAAGCAGACTTATCTATCACAGAATATAAAAGAGGATATTGTCCCCATTGATCTGCAAATGAGGGGGGAAGGGTCTGGGGAGCAGTGCATGAATCCTGTGGTTCAGTAGTTGCTTTCATGGCAGGTGCTGATGGCAGGGATGCAGTTTCACAACAAAACCTATTCTGAGAATGAAGGACTGCAAAGGGAAGACAAGATACACCTGATAAAATGTGTTAAGAGCACAATTGTCAAGGGACTGCCTGAATCGATGAAAAGTACTTCAAACTAAGAGACCACAATACAACCCACAGTCCAGAAGGAAAATCCAGATGGGTTGCATAGAGCGCAGGATGACAGGGACAAGAGAGACCTCAGGAGTGAGGAAACACGGTAGACACTTGTCTCAAATGTATGCAACACAAATGCCTGGAGGCAAACAAGATGGACTGAAGCTCCAGGTGCAGCTGCAACACTGTGTCAATGCTCCTGTGTGCCAGGGAGCAGCTTAGGTCTGTAAAGCCAATCTGCGGGATTTACAAAAGACAGGATGAGAGACTGTGTTTCAGGGACAGAGGGTAGGTAAGCATGGTACTGTGGCAAGAGGGCTCCCCAGACCATTCATCAGGGCAGCAAAGAGGACAAAACCTTCTTGAAATAACTACAGCAAAAAATGTTTGTTACCAAGTCAAAGAGGCTGGGGAAAATCTTCAACCACTGCAGGAAAGAAAATATTGCATGCATCTATGAATTTCAAAAGGAACAATTGCAGCAACTACAAACACAAGCTGGCTTCACTTTGGTGCCAAGAATCACAGAGTCCTATGGGATCACCTTTCAGGACTCAGGAAGGAAGTGATTGGATGCAGTCAACGTGAATTTTTTACCTGACTGCCCCTAGTGCTAAAATTACAGGTTCTGTGGACACAGATGGCATTTACCTTGAATATAACAAGGTTTATGATGCTGTGTCCTGAAATGCTCCTATATCCACATTAGGAGATCAGACGTGGGATGTGAAAACTACTAGTAAATAACAAGTTGGAGGGTAGGGCTCTAATGACCATGTTTGACTGGGATGTAGTCTTCTTGGAGGCTGGCAACCAGTGCAGCAGTACAGGGTCTATTCTGAGACTTTTCCTATGGAACATTCTCCCTCAGTGACCTGAAGGAGAGAACACTGAGCGCTCTTCTGAAGTTGCTGATGACAGCAAGGGGAAAATTAGAAGGTCAGGCTGGCATCTGTTAACTTGGTAGCTAGAAAAGGTCACAAATGAAACTTGTGACATCCAGCTAAAACACAGGCCAAACCCTAAAACCAGCACTTGCTATGTCACATCACTGGTGTTCAGTTCTGGGCCTAGATGAATCAGAATTAAATTTAGCAGAAACCACCAAGAAGGGCCTCAGACCTCCCTGTGAGGAAAGGTTGCAGTGCTGGGATATGTTCTGCTGGGAGAAGGGAAGGTTTTGGGTACACCTAGCAGCATCCCCAGCACCAAAAGGAGGAATGGAGTAAATGTAGGTGGGCTCTTCATGGTGGTACATAGTAGGACTAAAAGAGTCATAGTACAAGCTGAAACATGAGATAATTAGACTGGAAAGAGATAAGCAGAAGTCTTTTTCCTATGTAGAGAGAGCAGTTATGGAGTCAAGGCTCAGGGAGTTTGAGACAACTCTTTCTTGGGGGGTTTCCTGCCTTGACTGTGTAGCTTTGAAAAATCTAACCTGACCTTACATCTGAGCTTACTCTGCACCTGGGGCTGGAGACATCTCCAGGTGCCCATCAGCCTGAATTATCCTGTAAGCACCTGAGAATGAACTTAATGGTAATATATGATCACTGCAGTTTATTTGAGGTATTGAGATGTTACGCAAAACTGAAAATTAATCTGCCTGGAAACTATTTAGAACAGAAACTTTAGCAGAGTTCTAGAAACATACACAAGTTCCCAACTGTGATAAGGTATAGAGACTGTGAGAGAAAAATAGATCAGAATTTAAAAAGCCTATAAATTACATGAAATTTATATTTTGGTCTAAATAAAAGAAAAATCAACTTTCCATATGTTTAAAAATCTCTACTTTCATAAAATGATACAGATCTTAAAAGTGAAAAAGCTTTGTTGATCATAGAACCATCACAAATGTATATGCTGCTGCAGATTAAGCACAGTTGGCAACTAGACGCCTCACAACAACTCACTCACAGTGAGAGAGAAGGCAATTGAAAGGGTGAAAGTAAGAAAGCATGTGGAACGACATAAAGACAGTTTATTAAGTAAAGCAAAAGCTGCATGTACAAGCAAAGCAGTCCAATCAGTCCCAGCCAACAGGGAGGTATGCCTGGGCTAACAACATCACCAGGAAACTTCCTAGCCTGGTGTGGAACTCAGACTTCTTCCTATTAGTGATTTCCCATGTAGGGGGCAAAGAAGTGGCCACTCAGTCTGAGGATAGTCCCACAGGACATCAGGACCTTGGAACAGCTGTAAGGGAATTTGGGTCAATTGTTATATTCTCACTTATACTTCCAATTGAAGGCAGCAACACTGGAAGAAACACTCTGAGTTCTACTACATCTCTTTGTCCAGCCCAGGATCCAGATTTTGCATTCAGTTTTGATAAGAGTCATGAAGCTCCTCTCTCCTTGCTACTCTAGCCTTTCTTCTACTTCTGATTAACATGAGTATGTCTACATATTGAATACTTACTGCACTGTGTCACTCTGAAATTCCTGAAAGTGCACTATGATTCATGTAGCTGATGAAGACATTAAGCAGTATTTGCTTTTAGAATCAAACCTTCAGATACAACACTACTAATTGGTCTATTGTGTTTATCAGAATGATTTTGGCCTGTTAATTTTCCAATCACCCTTATTTCCCCTTCTAATCTATATTTCACCAATGTAGGTATAAGAATATTATGGATATTATGACAAACCTCTTGAAAAATATAAGCGTAAAATGTTCAATGATCTCTCCTAATCCACAGAATAACAGGCAGACAGGCATGCTGTTCTGAATGAACATTAAGGTAGATACATGTAATTTATATCTCTGTCTTAACTGATCAGTGAAATTAAATGAAGAAAATCCTTCATTCGTATTAATTATGCCAGTGAAGCTTATTTATAATATTTCTAAATTTTCTCATGTTACTCCTACTAGGAGGATCCCTTTAATTTGTTGAGAAAAGTTAGAAAGACATGACATGACAATGGCAGAAATATTAGAAAAAGCTCTAAACAAGAAGTCAAACTTCCAAAATAACTGATAGTACTGCCTAGTGAAGGAAAAAGTGTTGTGCAGTTTTGTTTTTTTTTTTTTTCCTATCTACCATTGGCTGATTTCGTATTACTGGTGCTAATACATATTACTTTTCAGTCTTTTTGCCTTGACAGTGGTCAAAATGAGATAATTTCAAATATATATATCACAAGCAATTTCCTTTCCCATTATCAGATATCAAATTTACTGCCAAGAATATGGCCTGTGTCCCTTATTTATTCCCCTTCAGCTTCTTTGTGAAAATTAAAGATGTTATTTTAATCTCCAAAAGTGTCCATGAGTTTACAGCAATCTTTGCAAAGATAATTTCATTATTTTCAACCTCGTACAAAAGCCATTTCCTTCAGGGATGTGAAAACTATCAGTATCTAGGATGATATATGCAAAAATTAAGAATTAATTAGTTATTTCTTATTTTTCTTGAATTTTGTGAAATCTGTGAGAAAAAGCGGACAATTTAGTCTAACCATCTGTACTATGTTTCTTGAGCAAAAACAGGAATGGAATAAGAAGTGCTAAGAATGAGACTGCAAAGAGTTGAAAAAATGTTGCATCTCTAATCATAGGAAATCCTAAAATATAAAAAAAAGCCTTCAGATTTTTAGCTGAAAAAATGTTATTTCTTCATTTCAAATTAGCACTTTTTTGATTTTGAGATAGAAACTGAGATGTGTGTACAACAAACAATCAGCATATCTGTGATTTAACAGCTGACAGTGAACTAGATGAATTATGAGGTGAGAGTGTTTACAAGCTACAAAAAATAAATTAAACTGTGAAGCATAAAGACAAGGAGAAAATGTTCCTTTCTAAAAGAATTTCAAACTCATGGTCCAATTGGCCAACAGTAGAAATATTGCCATCATTTTAACTTTCTGTGAACTGCTGCTGACAGACCTCCAGGCCGAGGACTAAGGGAAGCTGCCTCTCACAGCAGGAAATTCTCAAACATAATTATGGGGACATTTGAGTTGCACAATTTTGCTGTTTTGCAGCATGAGGAAGGCTATTATAGCAGAGATTACTTTTGCATTTTCAACATGCTACAAAGAAAAGAATGTGATTAAAATATATGCCACCCTCTTATCATTTTTGTTTTCTTTAAAAAATAATTTCCAACTTTCCTCCAGTTGCCTTGCCAACAGATTTAAGTTCAAACAGAAAGGCTGGTAGCTCAAATCCCAAAATACTCACTCCTTTCCCCTGTTGACAGTCATTTTGGAACAGCATAATCAGCATATAGAGCTCAGAGGAAGAGCTGTGAAATGACAGAGAAGTTATCAGACTACCAAGGAGTGAAGTATTTCTTATTTTTAATGAGATGTCATTTTGCCAAAGCATAGTGTGCCTCCTCAAATCAAAACAAGAATACAAGTACACTCCAACTCATGTATGCAAAAAAATAAGGGAGACCTGGTGACCCAAAAAAGCCCTAAACCTGATGCTCCTGCAGGTTACTAATTTCCATTGAAATTATTGAGAGGAGAATTTCATGTAGGAGTTATACATTAAAGATTAATACTGGGCTAGATTTGTTTCAGCATCACTGCCAAGCTGATGGTGGGAGAGATTTTTCTCTCCTAAAAGTATTGTGATTCATCATTCAGGATGGCAGCTTCCAAATCTTTTTCTAAGAGATTTTCTTTTCCTTCCCCTTTCTTTCAAATCAGGTACATAAAAGATGGTCGGCATAGGTTCTGCCACATTCCCAGCTGCCTGGGTTCAGGTTCTGGTAGTGCCATTGTGGAGAAGATAATTTTAATTTCTCTATATTTAGAAGACTGCCCTTGCTTGTTAAGGATGCATGTACTTCATACGGTGGTGTTACAATGATAAATTAAAGATAGAGGGTGTGATTACATTGCTTCCTTATTACCATAATAGAGCAGAAACAAGTTTTCTTTTATTTTCAGTAGGATAAAAAGCCTGCCATAGTTAATCACAAGTACTATTAATATAGTAATATAAATAAATTGAGTAAATAAGACAATATTCACAATATAGGAAACTCAGCCCATGACCAGAAATGTTTCATGATGTTGGGTGGATGGTAAAACTTAGCTAAATGTTCTTTGTCTAATGAGAAAACTTTCAGCTGGAAAAACAAGAAAGACAAGTTCAAATGAAAAAAAAAACTAAAAAAATTTGACTTTTAGGATTCACAGTACTTTTGCTGACATCTTGCTTGGAAATACTCCCAGAACAAGCATGTGTTCTTCTGGACAATTCTGATCTTTTTTCACCCCAGAAACATGAGGAAGAGGGAAAAAATAATGTTTGTGCATTTAACATCTAAAAGGACAAATTAGTGTAAATTTAATGGTTTTCAACTTAGTGAGGAGGGCAAAGTTTACTTACCAGTTTTCACATTTGTTTAGCTTTACAAAATTTTCTTGCTTCTGCTTATTTGATAGTAATTTCTATAACCTTAAAAGATGACATTACTGGGATATAATTACTTAGTCTATTGGTAACCTGTTTGAGTCATAAAACACTGTACTTATCATCCTAACTCTATTTTTTCATATTTTTCTATTAGACTATATGTTTTGGGGAAAAAAAAATCT
Source organism: Sitta europaea (assembly GCA_013400255.1). Classification (NCBI taxonomy): domain Eukaryota; kingdom Metazoa; phylum Chordata; class Aves; order Passeriformes; family Sittidae; genus Sitta; species Sitta europaea. The sequence continues at coordinate 47,936 of VXBS01004846.1, forward strand.
ATTTTTATTTGAGTGTGTCTTTCAGGAGAATATTTATTCATACTAGATAACAAAGATATTAATTAATCTATTAGCCATCATAAGAGAATAGTACTGTTTGAGGTATGACAAAATTTTTGCATGCACACCATGAGATGATTAACCATACTGAATTTACAGTGAAGTCGTTATTCTAGATGTGCACTTCAACATCTAAATCAAGTAAAATACAAAGTGAACACATTAATCTTAAAATGATCTACTCAAATAGACTTCCCACCCCTTTTATTTTTGAAATAATCCCTCCTTTTGCCAAATAAATGGATGTTTAACCTTTTCATTAATGACCTGTCCTATGACACAGATTATACTTTCATCAAGTTTGCAGAAGATACCAAAATGAGAGGAGTGGCTGATAAACCTGATGGGTGTGTCCTTCAGAGGCATCTGGACAGACTGGAGAAAATAGCCCCTAAGTAACCTTTAAAGCTCAACTAAAGAGTAAATGCCAAACCCTGGTCTTGGGGAACAATTACTGTAGGCATCAGCTCAGGTCAGGGGCTGATGAGCTGTAAGCAGCTCCGTGGAGAAGAACAGGAGGGCTCAGGTGAATACTAAGTTGAATACAAGCCAGAAACGTGTTTCTGGGGCAAGGTACTCCCTCGCACTGAATTAGAAAAAGCATTGTCTAGAGCTCAAGAGAGAGTTCCTGTGTTTTCAGCCCTGGAAAGACATATCTAAGTGCTCTGCCTGGTGCTGGGCTCCCAGGAGCTATTAGAAAAATTCCAATGAAGGGACAAAAAGACAATTAAGACACTGGAGTACATGATGTATGAAGAGAGGTGAAGAAAGACTGGCGAGTTTAGCCCAGTGAAGTCAAGACTCTGGCAAGTTTCATCACACATCAATGAGGGGCTGGAAGAAGAAGAGTGAAACAAACTCCTTTCAGTGGTGCCTAGAGACAGGTCAAGAGACAGTGATCCAAACTAAAATGACATTGAACTTTCATGTGGAAACAAGCAAGTAGTTTTTCACATTGTAGACAATGATAATGTTAATGTCTTAGGTAATTAAATATTTAAATTAAAATGAGAGAATAATATACACATGAAGCTGAATTACCCTATTCAAACAGACTACCACTCTTTGCAGTGTTCAATAAATTTGCCCAAAAATTAAGAATGTGAGCATGGAGAACAAACATTAGTAATTCTCTGCACAAGACAGTAAACAATTGATAGTCAAATCAGAAGAAAGCATACATGTGAAATGCAAATGAGGCATAAACAATTAAAACCAAAGTGTTAGAACTCTGGAAACCAAGTTGTAGAACAGGTTAGGTACTACGAGACCAAATGTGCAAGACTGGCCATTGAGTGACAGTGTGTATCTGCATCACAGCAAATGATGAAAAACATAAACTAGAATATTCCAGTAACAGTGCCAAGAGGGATGAAGTATTTTCAGGCAAGGCAAGGCAAGGCAAGGCAAGGCAAGGCAAGGCAAGGCAAGGCAAGGCAAGGCAAGGCAATTTCAGTTTTGGAAGGGATCTGTGATTATCATCTCATTCAAATATTTCACCAGTTTAGGGCTGCCTGGAAGTTAAACCACATTACTTAGAGCATTAGCATATTACTTAAGGCATACAAGGTCCAGAAAACCTCCTAAATATTGACAGGCCCGGGGAATTAGGCACCACTTTTAGAAGCCTGTTCCAGTGTTTGATTGCCCTCTTGGTAAGGAAGTGATTCGTATTGTTCAGTCTAAGCCTCCCCTGGCACAAGCAGTGGCCTTGGCCCATTGATCCAGCCTGTCCAGATCCATCTGCAGAGCGTTTCACCCTCCAGCAGGTTATCACTTCCACCCAGTTTGGTGTCCTCTGCAAGCTGACTGAGGTGAAACTCGATCCAAGTCATTGGCAAAGTTATTAAACATCGCTGACCCCAGTGCTGAGCCCTGGGGAACACCACTTATGACTGACCACCAAATGGATGTAATTCCATTAACCACTCTTTGGGCTTGCCCACCAATCTGTCTTTTACCCAGTAAAACATTGCGCCCATCCAAGCCATTACATTCTCTCCAGGAGAATGTTGTAGGAAATGGTGTCAAAGGTTTCACTTGAGTCTAGGTAAAAAATTACTCTGCACTGGGATAGCCTCACCTTGAGTATTGTGTGAAGTTTTGGTCACTACAATATAAGAAACACATTAAGCTATTGGAGAGCAACCAAAGGAGGGAAAAATGGTGGAGAAGAGCCTTGAGAAGAAACCCTGTGAGGAGAGGCTCAGGTCTGTTCAGCCTGGGGAAAAGAACTTGCATACTTGCAAAATACTGTTATTTATAAACAGTGAAATACTTATTAACTGAAATGCTTAAGTGTCTTAAGATATGAGAAGTCATTAGTAAACATTGAAAACAATGAATAATTTCTTATAATACATAAAATATAATCTTCACAGCAAGGTCTGCTTAGAAATTTCAACCAAATTTTGTTTTATCAAATGTAAAGAATATATATAGTGCATCAATAATAATGAAAATTACAGAACAATATTGTTTTGCTGTGATACTAAAAATGCAAAGAATCTTCATTTATAAATTGCTAATTCACATTTGTGTCATGTTGTTTGCTCTTCATGCAAACACTCTGTGACGATAAATTTAGTGTTAGATGAGTGGGAATGGGCTGATTGTCTAAGTTAGATTTTGTGATATTTAACAGACACCTCAGGCTGAATTGTTCCAACTTCTTATTTGTCGCTGTATCATCTGAAAGAACTGGAAATCAATCATATACCATGCATTTTTCTGTTCCAAGAAAAATGTGCAAAGAGTCGCTAGTGATATATGGAGTGACTGTGATGGGGTGAGAAGAGCAACCATTCCTGTGTATTAACTATAACCTTTGACTACCTTCCAGAAAAAACACAAAACCACTTTTTTGTGTTGTACCTCTTATATAAATGGAATGTATAGAAGAAACATCAAGAAATATGAGCAGGTCCTAAAATAATGTATTAAAAATGAATACTATTATTATAAAATACTAGATAGAAGAGAGAAGTATGCAGAGTAATTATTTACCATAATGGTACAATTTCATAACAAAATAATATTCTAGTTAATATGTCTTTCACTACTGAAAACACAATCTAGTGCCACACCCACAGCTTTCAGTTCCACTACCTTTTCATTATTGTTCTTGGGTGTTTATCTTTTTCATATGATATGAGCATTGAATCCCATGAAACAATGAGAGCAGCTGGTTGAGCTCCAAGAAAAACTCTTTCATATTTTGAAAGAGATCACAGGAAACAGTTACATGAGGAAAACATGTAAATGTCACATCTCAGGCTCTCCTTCCTAAACCAGATTAAGGAGGCAAGAGAAGGAGAGAATGTGATATTTTTTAGGTGAGCTCCTACCTACATGTAGTTTTTACTTGAAAAGCATAATCTAATTCCTAATCATAGTTTTGTATTCATAAAGTACGTACCAATTTGACATAATTTTCAGGAGTCGAGCTACCTCTCTAGGCCTGAGTAAGGACATGCAAAACTGCAGTATCTTTAGGAGCAATGCTGTGAGACAGCAGGGAGCAGAGTGAGAGGAGTGGGTTGAGCATGCCTGGATGCAGGCACCCACCAAATCTGCTGTATCATTTTCCTTTGCAACTGGAGAAAAAAATATAATGATGGGCTCATGCACTGAGATAAGGACGCAGAGAGGTCACTGACCAATTACTGTCACAAACCACACTCAACTTGGGATATTGATTAAATTCAATAAATTGAATTTTACAAAAATAGAGCAGGAGAATGAGAAGTAAAATTAATCTTAAGAACATTCACACACTGCTTAGTCTTTCCCAGGCCCTTCCTCTCCCTCCTCCAGCGTGGGGAGACAGGAAATGGGAGTTATGGTCAGCTCATCGCATTGTTTCTGCCACTGCTTGGGGAGAGCAGTTCTTTCCCTGCGCAGGGAGAGCAGTTCTTTCCCTGCTCCTGTGTGGTGTCCTCCCCATGGGAGACAGTTCTGCACAAACTTCCTCAAAGTAGAACTATTCTTACAAAGAATAGTTCTCCACAAAGTGCTCCAATCTGTGTCAGTTTTCCTCACACTGCATTTCTTCAGGCACAGCCTGCTCCAGTGTGGGTCCCCCAGTAGGTCACAATTCCTATCAAGAAACCTTCTCCAGCATGGGCTCATCTCTCCATAGGTCTGCAAGTCCCTGCCAGGAGCCTGCTCCAGTGTGGGCTTCCCACAGGCTCACAGCTCTCTTTTGGGCATCCGCTTGCTCCAGCATAGGTCTCCTCTATGGGCTGCAGGTGGATCTCTGCATCCCTGGGATCCTCCATGGGCTGCAGGGGCACAGCTGCTTCACCATGGGCTGCACCATGGACAGCAGGAGAACTCCTCCTCCTCCTCCTCCACTTGGGTGCCTGCAGAGTTGCTCCTCTCATTGTTCTAACTCCACTCTTCCTGTTTTTGATGCTGCTCAATATATGCGTGGCTTTCTAGGCTGCAAGTGTGCATTGCTGGGTCATGTTTAGCTTTCTATCAGCCATTCCTCCTAACTACTTGGTTTATTCATCCCCCAGCTTGTATTGACACCAGGGATTGCCTTGACCCAGGTGCAGAACCTTGTGCTTGGTATTGTCAAACCTCATGTCCAGAAGGAGAGTTATATAAATTTTTGAGAGTGAATTTATTGTTTAATGTTGTGTTAATATTTCTAATACAGCTCTGTATATTAAAAACACACACAAAAAGGGAGGGCTTTGTTCTACATTTTGATACATTACAAGTATTATGTCTATAAATCTAGTGCCTAAAATAAATTAAAATAAGTCACAGGATATATATATATGTAGCATTATGAAGCAGGTGATTCCTCATGTTTCTAACAGAAGTGCTTTGATACTTCTTCTAAATATACCTACAGTTTTAATGGCTGAGTTATACTTTTTGACCTTTATTTATGTGAATCTGATATCACATGATTTTAAATTCACTCACTATAATTTCCTTGGAAATATATTTAGCTTTTCTGCGTTTCACTTCACAACTGTTATGTCTCAATACTAAACTTGAGCAGCTTTTTTCAAATACTAAAAAATATTGATGCACAACATTTAAATAGAATAGGAAATGAAGTCTGGGCTGGGATATAATTAAGAAGGGGAAATCAGAAGTCCTGAGAGTAAAATGTTGAATTGCAACTTCTCTTTTCAGGCGGTTTGCATTTTAATATATACCAATTTTCAGAATTACTTTAGAAATGAAGGTTTGAAAAAAATATTTGAAAACCCAAATTACTTACTCTGGACACTTGAAAAGTGGCAGAGATGCACTTGGGTTGGACAAACTCAAGTGAGATCTCACTATAACACCACAATGAGCAGAATAAAAAAGCAAAAAAAGCATACAAATCCCAGGTGGAAGACCATGTAAAAATCTAAACATGTGATACACAAACTATATGTTTAAGTTGTATCATCCAAAAATTACATCATCAAAATCCCTTCACTTTATGAAAGCATTCATCCAAAGTCATCTTTTCCAAATTTGTTCAAGATTTTGGGAAAGGATAAGCTGAAATAAATGGTAAGAAAATTAGGTGACTATCTATAACCTTCCACATTGTGGCAATTCCTGAGAAAATTATAGTGGAACAAATAAATCAGAACAACTTCATGAAACATCTGTTAGTGGTGGAAAACATGATGAAAGAATTGTGTCTAAAGATCTGTTCTATTAATTTGACATTTAAAATCAACTTAGTCAAGCCTAAAAGTGTATAACTAGAATGTCCAAAACCAGGCTGGATGAAGGAGACATTAAACAGTGAACTCAGGACAAATACCTCAGTATTGTAAAAATGAGGAATGTTATGACCAAAAAAGAAAAAGGAGTAGGTTTTGAAACTCAGTTAGACAACTTTCATTTTCACTTGCATAAGTACCATTTGTGTGAAGTCAAATGAGCATATTTGCAGAAACTTGTTGACCTGCATGATAGTATTCTAATTAATGTGTGCGTGTTCTACATATTCTATTTTATTCTTTTTTTTTTTACCTTGTATTTGATTCAATTAAGATCCTGAGTACATTTTTAGATGTTTGTCTCTTGAAATAATGATGATTCTTCCACTTGCAATATTCTGTTATTCAGTCATTTTGATTTCTCTTTACTGTTTCTTAATTAAGAAGACATAAAGTATCCTAAATTTGTGTGATTGAGTTTGTTTTTTACACAGAAATATTACAGTAGATTAATAAACAACTTTAAACAAAAAAAGCTACCCTCTATAACCTCTTCTTTTGGTTACCTCTAAGAAGGTTACATTTTCTTTCTTGGGGTTGTGCTACTTGTCATCTCAAATTTGTAATCCATGTCAGACTGTATGGTCTTTATCCAATTGAAAATGATGTGGGTAGACAGATATACATGTTTATTAAGTGCTCTCTCTAAAACCCCAGAGGAACAGAAATATTTTAAAGTATTGTTTAAACTGTCTTTGTTTTTTTAAATTCCTCTTCTAATGAAGAGAACTTGGAAGGAAAAATGTATCTCAGTTTTAATAAAATATAATTGTAATATTTGTAATGCTTATAAATAGAAAGCATTTCACAGCTCTTCATCTTTGAAGTGACAGAACACGCATTAATCCCAGTTTGACAATGAGAAAACTGACAGACAAAACCATGATTTGAATTATTTTAATGAATAACTCTCCTGTTCTGTAATAACAGGACCATATTGCCTCTCTTATCAGAATATCATGTAGTAAATTAATTGAAGCACTTCAACGTAGAAATAAAAGCATTTTTGTAATTAAAAACAAATGTGCTCATTTTAAAATAGAACATACTGCTAACTTTAGACATGATTAGATTCTAGTATCATTAGATCCAATTGAGATTCAAATATTTTACTTCATTGATGAAAAAACTCACACCATTTTTTTGCTTTCCTGGTGAAAGAAAAAGAATCTTGGTGTAGGATACATACAAATTTTAAGTAATTCTTTCAGATAATGCAGTGCATCAGAATCAGCAGAATCAGATTTAGAGCATTGCAGTTCACATTTAGAAGCATTTTTTCTTTAAAGTAATCTCTACAGTAAATAACTCCAAAGTTGGCACACAATATGTGCATAAGAGGGGTGCAAGCTAAGCATCATGAAACATCTTTCCAGGCTTTTTTCCTAGATGCATTTCAAGTGAGTTAGAAGATTTCTGGAAAACAAAGAGATGCATACCCAACTTCTAGAAAGAATTCCAAAGTAACTTGGTCTTCTCACACCCAAGAACTCTGAATTTTTTCTTTGACTTTTGACTTGGGAATGATCTATCATTTCTTACTGGTGGGGTTCTGATGGAAAATTTGCTGTCTCGGCCTCCAGTGAATGGTTATTTATACTGTGTTCTGTTGTCATTCTCTCCCTTTCTCTTTTTTGTCACCACCCACCCTTGCTCACACACAAATACAAGGTTTATTATCATCTACTTCCTTGACAGGTACAATAGAATTTGTGGATTGATAGTGTGATTTTCAGACATCTGTTGTTGGTTTCTAGTTCAGATCAAGGTATTACTAAATCATGTAAGTGAAGGGTAGACATATTTATTTCACTTGATTCTATGTGTGTTTTGACATAAAAAACAAAAGCACAGCATTTGCCACTTGCTCTGTCAATTGTTCTCTGTATGAATAAATATCAAAAAGTACTTATATAATACTTCTTAAAGTAAACCTATTTTCCGTTATTTGGTAATTTATACTTATGATATAGTGCTGCAGAATGTATTCTGAGACAACTACTTGCTTTAGGATTCGCATTCTCTTGGAACATATTGTCTGGGAAAAAGTTTGAATCTAAGTTTCAAATTTGAAAGTCAAGGCTGGCAAAATTTATATAGATACTAATATAAGAATCCCTTCTCTCAAGAGCCATAGAATAACATAATCATTTTATGTAGAATAAGGATTGTTTCTCTTTACCACTTGACAAAACTTTAACATTCAATGCTACTAGGTCTAAAAACAATAAAAACATTCAAGGTTTTAGTCAAGGCTCAGAAAAGTGGAAAGTTAGTAAATTATGTGAATAATTTGTGGTATAAAACAAAGGAACATCACTTATTGTTGGATATGTTGGATGTGTTGAAATGTAACAGTCCGTAACGTGCTGGTATGTGGTGTAATGAATGGTATCTAAATGATAAGGTGACAAAATATAAGATGTACACAGAAGAAGCCAGCCCTCTTTAATGTCTTTATTGGTGATCTGGATGAGGAGATCAAATGCATCCTTAATCACTTTGCAGGTGACACCAGGCTGGGTGTGAGTGCTGCTCTGCTGGAGGGCAGGGAGGCTCTGCAGAGGGATCTGGGCAGGCTGGATCATGGGCCAAGGCCAGCGGGGTGAGGTTCAACAAGGCCCAGTGCTGGGTCCTGCCCTGGGCTCACAACAGCCCCAGGCAGCTCCACAGGCTGGGGCAGAGTGGCTGCAAAGCTGCCCACAGGAAAAGGAGCTGGGGGTGCTGGGGACAGCAGCTGACCCTGAGCCAGCAGCGCCCAGGGGGCCAGGAAGCCACAAAAGATCAATGGCATCCAGGTTTGCTTCGGCAACAGACTGGCCAGCAGGACCGGAGCAGTGATCCTCTGTTGTCTTTGAAAATAAACCTTCTGATTTGTTTTAGTATAGTGGAGTTAGTTCTCATGAATTGTAAGATAAACAAAAATCATATTTACATTCCTTTGTAAAAGATATCACCTGATGGACTTCTCAAGTGACCAGTGGAGATGGAGAGGTGGGAACTTCTCTGTCCAATCTCTGATCACTGTCCAGAAACTGATAGATATGAGGTCAACAGTAAACGAGAGACTTCTTTTCTTCTTCTCGCCTGAACACCTGTTGTGTGTGTTGCTGTGTGTTTCTATCTGCGTCACAGTAACAATCTTCTCCTGGTACTGGGAGGTGGTGGGAGGCTCCACCTTGAATCCTGTGTTCAGTTTCGAGCCCCTCACTGCAGGGAAGACATTGAGATGAAGGAGTATGTCCAGAGGACAATGAAACTGGAGAAATCTCTGCATCACAAGTCCTATGAGTAGGGGCATGAGGAACAGATATTTTTTGGCCTGCAGAAAAGGAGGCTGAAGAGAACTTATTGTCCCATAAATGCCTGAAAGGAAGCTGTAGCAACATGGAGCTTGGTATCTTCTTCCAAGTAAGAGGTGATAGGAGAAGACAAAATGGCCTCAAGTTACACCAAGGAAGATTAGATTTTATATTGGGGAAACAAGTTTTCATGGAAAGCCTTGTAAAGCACAAAAATGGTTTCCCGGGGAGGTGCTGGAGTCACCGTCCCTGAAGATGTGTAGATGTGGTGCTTAGGGAGCAGGTTTAATTGAGGACTTGGCAGTGTTGTGTTAACAGCTGGACTCAGTTAACTTAGGGGTCTTTTTCAAACTACAGTGTTCTGTGATGCTTTATGAGCAGTGTTCTACTTTAAGTAAGACTAATTTCTGATTTTACTAATTTCTAAATTTCCCAAAGGGTTAATGAAAATATTCAATAAAAGCAAATGAAAAACTCAACCCTGACAAGGAATAAAGCATAGAAGCAGAACAGGTCAGGAGCAACTGCTTTGGAGCAACAGAAAACNATCCAGGTTTGCTTCGGCAACAGACTGGCCAGCAGGACCGGAGCAGTGATCCTCTGTTGTCTTTGAAAATAAACCTTCTGATTTGTTTTAGTATAGTGGAGTTAGTTCTCATGAATTGTAAGATAAACAAAAATCATATTTACATTCCTTTGTAAAAGATATCACCTGATGGACTTCTCAAGTGACCAGTGGAGATGGAGAGGTGGGAACTTCTCTGTCCAATCTCTGATCACTGTCCAGAAACTGATAGATATGAGGTCAACAGTAAACGAGAGACTTCTTTTCTTCTTCTCGCCTGAACACCTGTTGTGTGTGTTGCTGTGTGTTTCTATCTGCGTCACAGTAACAATCTTCTCCTGGTACTGGGAGGTGGTGGGAGGCTCCACCTTGAATCCTGTGTTCAGTTTCGAGCCCCTCACTGCAGGGAAGACATTGAGATGAAGGAGTATGTCCAGAGGACAATGAAACTGGAGAAATCTCTGCATCACAAGTCCTATGAGTAGGGGCATGAGGAACAGATATTTTTTGGCCTGCAGAAAAGGAGGCTGAAGAGAACTTATTGTCCCATAAATGCCTGAAAGGAAGCTGTAGCAACATGGAGCTTGGTATCTTCTTCCAAGTAAGAGGTGATAGGAGAAGACAAAATGGCCTCAAGTTACACCAAGGAAGATTAGATTTTATATTGGGGAAACAAGTTTTCATGGAAAGCCTTGTAAAGCACAAAAATGGTTTCCCGGGGAGGTGCTGGAGTCACCGTCCCTGAAGATGTGTAGATGTGGTGCTTAGGGAGCAGGTTTAATTGAGGACTTGGCAGTGTTGTGTTAACAGCTGGACTCAGTTAACTTAGGGGTCTTTTTCAAACTACAGTGTTCTGTGATGCTTTATGAGCAGTGTTCTACTTTAAGTAAGACTAATTTCTGATTTTACTAATTTCTAAATTTCCCAAAGGGTTAATGAAAATATTCAATAAAAGCAAATGAAAAACTCAACCCTGACAAGGAATAAAGCATAGAAGCAGAACAGGTCAGGAGCAACTGCTTTGGAGCAACAGAAAACACTCCAGAGATTGCAGGGTGGCCTCCAGAGAGCAAGACCACAAGGCAGCAATGAAGCCACAGCCACGTCTCAGGCTGGACTGCCAAGTTCTCCTGAAAGGTGTTTGATCATTCTGGGAAGGAATAATATTGTAGAGGGCACTTTCTTGTGTGTACAGATACTGGTAGAAGGGAAGAGAGAATACTGAACTGAGCTTTACCTGATATTGGTTAATGGTAATACTAGAAAAAAAAATGTATAACACAAGAAACAATGGCTAGATACTAGAAAAAGCTTTTAATTTAAGTGTGATTTACCTCCAGCATAAATAGTTTTGAGAAATTGTGGAATTTTTCTCCTTGGAGATGTTTGAACCCAGCTGACCATATCTGAGGAGCAGACTGCTTTGTCTCTCTCTCTTGTACTTTCTTGGTGGTTCAGAGTGTTGGTACAGCTGTGGGAATAGAACACCACTGCTCGCTCAGAGACATGATCAGATGTCAATTTCCTGAGCAGGGTACTTAAATCTGATGAACTGCAGTTTCTTTTCCAATATTTCTATTCTGCAGCCAGTTGCCACATTTCACATTCACATGTGCCAAGGCCAAACACAGCCCCGGAGTCGCAGGAGCAGGACACTCAGGCCAATCACTAGTGTATTGCATCTGGCTGAGTTGCCAACATCTGTGCTGTCTTGGCTCCACCTCAGCGGAGCATTGGATGCCTGTGGATGTGTGTTGCTAGAGAACTGCTGCTTTTCCTATCCATCACATTGTATGTTAGGCAGCAGGCATGTACTGATAATGTGGCTCTAGGCCAGGCTCTGTGACTCTCTCCCTATCTAGAGCCAGTTAGCTGCTCTCATCAAGGTTTCTGTCACCTGCTGGTCTCCTACCTCAGGTGTCTTAAGAAAGAGCAAAGTTCACACTGGTTAAGTGAAAAAGTTTGTCTACTTTATGTTATGTGAAAATTTTGGGTTTTTTGCTTTCCAGATCAAATACCTCTTTTCCAATCAGTGCAAATCTTTCCTTCACCTCAACAGTGTTTTCAACAAGGTTTCATCAGAAAAGGATGAAAGCCTAGGTCTTTGACTCTAATAGAAGGAAAAAAAATCTCCCTTATCATAATCTACCTGAAATATATATAATAGATGCAAACTGTGATGAGTATAATTTTCCACCATGAAAAATAATTATAAATAGAAGAGACATCCAAAAGAGAGGAATTCTGCTGTACAATTATTTGTGGGGGTTTCAAATGTGTGTTTGTTCAGAGAAAGGTTTATTTGCTCCTCTACCTCAGGACAGGTCTGGGTTGAGGAAAATCCTAATTTCAGTGGGATTTAGAGCTACATTTCATTACAAGCAATTCTGAATTTAACACAACAGAGATATGAACCATTTTGTTCACTGTTCTGTTCACTCTGTGCCTGTTTCACAAAATACAAAACCCCCACATTTGTCCATTAACCACAATAATGTAATGAACCTTTTCTTGTATGCTTTTCCCACAAACTAAACACCTTGCATTCCCAAGTGAAAAAAGGTTTAAATATTTTACAATTTGAACAACAGTCTCAATTTTTTAACCTACAAATTGCAAATAATTTGTTGTCACACACAGAAATATCGAATTCCCCATCGATAGTAACTCCATAAAACCCAATTTTTATTTTCTAGCTATCCTAATGAAAATGTGACAAAAGTTTCAGACTTTTAGACTTTTGTGTGCTCAGCATAAATGAACAAAGTGATGTGTTACGTGTTCCATCAAATACAGTGATGTCCAATATGTTATTATTGTTTATTCACAGATGAAGAACACATACCCATTTTTTTTGTACAGTCCACCATTACATATCTTTCTCCTTCAACCAATACAAGAGAATGCTAAGAAAATGTTCTAATGTTATAAGCCATTAGTCTTGTAGAATAGCTCCAGAGGTCTCATTAGTGTCTGAGATCAAAATGGAAGATTACTGAGAAAAGTATATATTAAAAATACTTTAATTTAGGAGTGCATTTTTTTCTTTGAGTTTGATTTGCCAAGCACACAATTTTATGGTTATTCAAACATTGTAGCTCATCACCATAAGAAATACATAAAAAAATGTAAGGTAAACAGATAAAATATTTTTACAGAAATTTGTGGATTTTTTCCAGTATTTGTAATTCTTCAGTAAAAATTATAATCTGAGACGTCATTATAACTAAAGTTTTAGTTGATACTTTTCTCTGCTAATTGAAAGAAAGCAAGCAGCAACATGAGAACAGACCAACTTGTTTGTTAACTTTGAGTTCTTCAAAATTATTTTCTCACATACACAGATACTTTAAGTGAATCATAGCCTTTGATATTCACATTCTGTGAAATTATCTTTCAGAAGACAAATTGTTAAAGCCTTTGTACTAGAGGTGCATTTTTGCTTTCAGATTTGAGTTCTGAAACATTTTACTGGAAGGTGAATCAAGGAAAATACCAAGCTGGCAGATGTGAATAATGGGTAACAGTTACCTTCATTCTCCTTGACTTTGAAACCTTCTACTTTTCCCTTTTACTGTTTTATTTAATTCATCTAAAATGTTTATCTACAAATCTACTACTTTTATGATGTAATATAGTAAATGTTCTCATTTATTAAAATATAAACAAACAAAAACATTTTAACTAAATATGGAAGAAATCAGTCCAGCAGAAATGGTTGACATTTTCAATAGTTGTTTTAGGACTATCACATGCCACCTGTTATAATTAATACATATAATAAACATATAATGTTTTTAAACAATTCTAGCTTATAAGAGAAATTAAAATTGGGTTGAATCTAATCGAATTTTTAGCTGTTAAAATTATCTTTCTGGACTTCACAATAAAGATATTTTTGCAAAAATATGTTTTCATACTCAATAACATACCTCCATGGATTGAAATGACAAAAAAAATGTTTCTTGATACAGCCTAGGACACAACAAAAGGGATCATAAAAAAATGCATCCAGTCTATTCTGCAGTCTCAGGAGACACTGTTTGTGGTGTGCACATCTGCAATTGATTCTGATTTTTCTCATGCCCTTAGAATTTCTACTATTTTATTACTAGTTTGTCTTATAAATGAAAACATAACACAGGACAGTTATAGAGTCTTTTGAAAGTTTTATATTATGTAAGAGGATATAATTTCATTAGGTTGAGCATAAATAATTCTTTTACAAGGCTAGATTTCAGTGACATTAGCTTAAGTTCTTTTTAAAAAAATACTATTTCTCACAGTGTGTGTTTTGGGGGTTTTTTTGTGCCATTTCTCTCTCTCTCTCTCTCTCTCTCTTTTTTTTTTTTTCTTGTGTAGAATAAGTTTTCACTGAAAACAACTTAAAGAAGTAATGGCATTTTTACATTGTGGCCTAGCCAGAATTATTGTGGATAGTGCAGTAGGCCATGGAGGAGGTGATGGAGGTTCCTGAATATTCTGTTCTAATGTGGCTGAATGGCAGAGCTCTGAGGGTTGTGATCAGTGCAGGCTGGTGTAGTTACTGCTGTTCCCCAGGGACCAGTGCTGGATCCAGCCACATTCCCTTGTTTCTTGGTGACATGGACGAAGGGGTGAATAGCACTCTCAGCAAGATTGCTGATGATGTGAAATGGGGATGAGTGGCTCGTCCACCTGGAGGCTGTGCTGCCATGCCATGGGACCTTGATTGGCTGGCAAGCTGTGAGGAGAAGAACTTTATCAGGTTCAACAAAGGCAAGTCCTTGTCCTGCACCTGGGGAGGAATAGGATCAAGCACCAGCACAGGTTCAGAGCTTACCTACTAGAGAACTTTTACAGAGGACCTATAAATAATGTGTTTTTTAAAAAAATGTTTAGGTTGCAGATATTTTTTTGTTTGCAGATTTGATTAACTTTTTACTTGTTTGGGTTTTTTTGTTGTTTGTTTTTAGAAGAATGGAATCAATTTTCTGTTATAGCATTAAAACATTTTGCTGGATTCTGTAAATTGTGGAATTAGTTAGGTTTTATATCAGTTCTTCCCAAGTTTCCCCTCTAAGTTTGTACTATTAATTCATCATGGGTTTTTTGCCTTGGATCAAGTGGGACTTTTGTTGATTTTCCCAAGTTTTTTGTGGTGTGTCTTCTGATAAAGACAGGGGTTTTTTTAATACTTAAAATTTGCAGAGGTAATTTAGAAAGTGATGCTCATCTCAGATTTGATATGTAGCAATTTTAATACTCTATATTCCATAAGTTATCTGAATATCTAAGAACTGTTGTATTCTTTGCATATATTGACTTCATAGTTTTTGCAACCACTTTGGAAACAGATTAACCATAAGTGGAAATCTATGTGATAAGACTATATTCATAAGAATAGTCCAGCATTTGAAGAGTCAAAGATGTGGGAATGACATTTCTATACAGCCAATTAAAAGACTGACTAGTTTACGTTGATGTTACTTCCTTTTTTCTGCTTTGTGTGTAAATTGGTTCAATGAAAAAATCCTGCAAAAAGATCAGATGAAAAATAGAATTAAAATATTATATAAAGGTGAAAAACATCCAAAGGCAATGAAGTTTTAAATTTGTTTTTAAAAATTAATAAATTTGAGTTTGATGACTAAAATTTTTACATAATGGAAATTCCACCCTAGGGTTAAATCTAAAAATTTATTCTGATTGGGTAGTAGAATCTCTAAAGAACAGCTTCAAGAACTGAATGGCATGTAAACTGAAGGCTTAGAACAAATATTAGACTTGCATATTTTTATTTTCAAAAACTTATTTAATTTTATTACTCAGTTCATAGAGAGCTCCTGATTCATAAATAACTCATGTTACATGATGTACTGTTGCTAATACCGTTTGAGTCCTTTACCTGAAAACAGGCATTTCTGTTGTTTCCAGAGCTGCCTTTTATATAATAAGTGTTAGATGACAGTGTGATAACAACTTCTAACAACTGTTAACACATACCATGTACCTATAAGCAGCAAGAGTGAGCTCCCCTCCAATTCACAACATAGTTGCATTTTGTTTTTCCATTAAGATTTCAGCAGTTCTTCCTCAGCTACAGGTTTTAATTTGTGAGTAGTTTGTTAACCAATAAAATTGTTCCCCAAACTTTTTAAACTTAAAAAAAAAATTCTCCCTTTAGTAGTCTGACTTCATATTTTTGTGAATAAGTAAAACAAAATTTATGTTCAATCTCTGTAAAGGTAATTAGCATGTTATACATTTGTTAATAAATTATTAGTCTGAATTTTAACTTCGTGTTAAATGGATGGCAACATAACTGGGTATCCAGCACTTCTTGTGAACACCTGCAAATTTGAAAACCCATATAACAATGTGAGGAAAAAAACCAAACATCTTTATCTAAATACTGTTGGACTTCAGCCCGTTCATGTGAGAATATGTTTAACTTCTCTGATTTCAAATTGCTACTAAGAACCGAGTCAAACATGAATGTTAGAATAAACTGATATGAACCATTCTTAGAAAATTTTACAGTCTCTCTGGTGTGCTTACCTTCGTCCTCTATCTTTATTAAGTAGAGCATATTTACAGTATATGTTTACAGATACCTGTATATACATTCTTAACCCACAATACAGACTTTATAGATAACCATTTTTGAAGGAATGTGTAACTAAAGTGACAAGCCACCTGCAACTTAGACTTTAAAATTTCCAATATGGTGCTGAAAGCAAATGTTAATGTCAGTGGCAGCTTGGAGAAAATTCATACTGTTTATAAATGGTGATAATTATGAGAGAATTACTTTTTCTGAAATGATTTTTTTTGGTTTTGACTCTGTAAGTCAAATTTATTTACACACTGTTAAAACATGATTTTTTCCATGATGAGGAAAAAAAAGGAAATATTAAATAATTACATTTTCATTAAGGGGGATGTAAGGTGTTCTATTACATTCTTTTAAGCAGACCAGTAAAATGTGGATGAGATGTAGCCACCAACTGTTTGAAAAATTACTTTCACTTAATGAGGGATCATTATTAATCATTTCAGCTGGAGAGTTCCACAGGGGGCTGTTTTGGCCATGTTGTTTTTCAGCATCTAAAAGAAAAGCAATTTGAATGACAGAAGAAACAACAGGCTTTAAAAATTTGTGGCTGATGGATAGCTGGGCAGGTTTGTAAAAGCTCCAGAGGGTAGGATTAGAATTTACAAAAATCGTGGCAAATTAGACAGCTTACATAAAACAAGACTGTGCAAGAAAAATACAAAGATACCATGACAAAATGCACAAATTAAACAAAAATAACTAGATAGAGTGCAGAAACACAAAATTTTAACACAGCCTAATACTACAAGTTTGTTACAGCATAGACAAATTCTTTAATAAATCCCACAATACTGCTTCTTAAACCAACAAAATCTCAGAACCTATTTAAGCATACCATAGCTCCTTTTCTGAGTTCTCTATACACCTGATCCTACTTTTAAAGGCAAGTAGTTAAGGGGAAAATGAGGAATCACATCGTTAAATAACGTACTGCAAACTCTGACTGAACATTAGGAAGAGTGGAATTGAAGAGCATCTGCCTCAAAGTTCAGATATAGCTGTTCCAGCATATAAGCATTCCAGCATATACCCAAAAGGAGCCAGCAAAGGAATATGGCAAGAAAAAATTAGTCTGTAATAGAACACTTTTGATAGTGTTGTCATGTAAATATGGGTTCTATGCTGTGGTAGGGAATCCCAAACTGCAATGTTTTGGCAACAGAGCTGGGTGGGATTTCAGATAAGGTTAGAACTGAGAAGAAACGGAGAAGTATTTTATGCAAGTATAGATTATCTGCCAGGAAATGTATGTATGTTGTTGTTAATATAATCTCCATAAAATAATTGCTTTACATATGAGTTCAAGATTTTAGACTTTGATGTACAAACACCTGTATTTTGTTATAAACCAAAATATTCCTTCATGAGATTAAGAAAAAGGGATTATAAAACTTAATGAAACTTTTTGATTCCTTCAGTAGGCCTTTTTTTGTGTCTTTTGAAAAAACATTATGAGATTCATTCAGCAAGAATAGAAAAATATTGTGAAATGTCTGTTGTTAGAATTTTGCAAAAATTAAAGCATAAATTAGGAAACAGTAGCATTTGGCATTTTTTAAGTGAAGGGGACACAGATATTAGGAAAATTACAGAGCAGTCCTAAATAGAATGCATTCCTACTGCTCTTATATAGGCTTTACTCAAATCTGTTTCCAGTTGTGAAAGAAGGAGACTACACAATAGTCTATGTAACTATTACTGCTCTCTTTTTCACTATGTTTTCTAAAAATCTAAATGGGAAGGGATCTTGTATTCATAGAATAATAGAATCATGAATATTGGAAAAGATCTTGAAGCTGATCAAGTCCAACCTTTCACCAGGCACTGCTGTGTTCACCACTAAACCCTTTGCTCAAGTACCACACCTAGATGTTTCACAACACTTCTGGGGATGGTGCAACCCTGAGGAATCTCTTCCAATGCCTTTCAGTGAAGCAATTTTTCTTAATCTACAATGTCCCCTGAAGAAACTTGAGGCCATTTCTTCTTCTCCAATCTCCTGTGAAAAATGGCTGATCCCCCACCTCAATACAACTCCCTTTTAAGCATTAGCAGACATCATTAAGACCCCCTTGATTCCCCCATTTCTCCATGAAAAAAAAACTAGAATACTTTAGACATGTAAAAATACTAGATATTGGTGTAAAAACCAATTTACACCTAAATGAAATGTTAAAAATTTCTCTTTCACAGCCTATTTGGAGCACCTTTAACGTTTAATTTTATCCTCCTTTTGGAATGGGTGTCTCAAGATGCTACTATTGGGAGTGAAATAAGATCTGGGACAGTGTTTTTTCTAGGATTGAATTTAACTTTTGATGAAATTCTTTTTAATTAAACAGACTTTTTAGTCTGTTGATACTTGGTAAAACCTTTGCAAAGAAAATTAGAATTAATGAGCAATGGCAATACACACTGTTGGAATTCCTTCTGGAATTTGTTTTCATATTCATCATCATAAAAGTTGCAGAAACTGTTTTTTATGCCAGATTATAAACAGTATTTAAAATTCAAATTGTAAAAAGACCATCGAAGACAACAATTTATTCCCTTTTTTTGTTTTTTCCCTGACCTGTTGAAAAGGAGATGAAGTATCACTGTCTAGTACTGAGTCATCATAGAGTAATACTGCCTGGTAGTTCATATGGTGCCTTTAAATAGGGGGAGTAATAAAAGGACATTAAAAATGCAATAGCCTATACTTAGTTAATGAACAATATCAATGTTTTTTAATGAAGTGATAATCTCAATAGATTAGAGAGTTTTCATATTATAATGGCCTCTTTCCTGTTTTCTAAAATTGTGATGATTGCAGGTCTGGTGAAATTTAAATAAATTTGTGAAAATAAGCTTTAAAAACTTACCAATAGTTGAAGAAACCTCCTGTAACAGTGGAAACTCTCTAAGCATTTAAATTATTGCTGAACAATGTCCTTGAGTTGAGTGTGCAAACTTAGAGAATAAATCACTTTCTACATTAAATAAAACCAAATTACTTTCAGGAGGCAGAGTTCCTGTTCTCTTTAAAGTACAATTAATTTCTGGCAATGCAATATAATGAACTATCCTATTGATATTTTCAATTTATATACATAGAAATAATCCATTAAAATAGTATTTTGATCTAAGCCTGAGAGTGTATAACTAAAACTCCTAAGATGATTTTACAGAGCAGGAAAGTTTGTGGAAAAAAAGAATTTGTAACTTTTCTGGATCAATATTTTAGTTCACAGCAAAGCTAAGGTTATGATTAGGGGATATTAACATATAATTTCCAGATTTTAAGCCTCCTGATTTGGAGGCTTTCTATATAAGGATCAGAGTGCTGCCACAATCAACT
>VXBS01004846.1:83402-97027 GCA_013400255.1 Sitta europaea
AAAAAATGGAAATAGAGATTGTGAAATATGTGGTAGATGGTATTTCTCCTGACCAGATGTCCACCCCCTCACAGGACAAAAGACCACTCTCCTCCAGATTCTAACCTTAACCAAATGCTTTTCCTGGTGTTATGACAACTTTTTTTTCCTTATTTCCTTCTTTGGGGTGGTTGCACCAATATTCCATTTACTAATCTTTTAAAACAAAACCAAAGGCAAAGAAATGGTCTGAGTAAAAATTCTGTATGTTATGTCATGCTGTCTCTATGTTCTTTTCCAACCAAAGCAATCTACTCATTCATAGAGTAAAACAAAGAGACACTGATAATTAATAACTTTGAATTGTGTTCTTGCTCTGTTGCTTGGTCTGTTCTGATTGATTATTATTGCTCTCAGCTCCTTTTCCTTATGAAAGAATTGACATCTCAGTGCTGTGGTGGTGGCCCTCAAGAAATATCTTGGTAACTGGAGGAGTCTCACTTTGTTTCAGCCTAGCAAGCTAATCTGAAAATAAATAATGTCCAAAGTACAATATATTCTATTTTGTAGGAGTGGCACTGCAATTTTATAAGCCAATATTAGTCACTGTATTCAGTGCAGATTTAGAAGGAAATTCACTGTTAAGGCAATGCAGTAATCTAAATCTTTTGAAGTACAGATCTTGAGCATCAGGATCTGATTCAGCTGTAACCACACTGCCACAAGGCTGCAGTTATTGATCATGAAAGAGTGATAGCAGAAGATTTGGCATGGTGATTTGTGCACACAGCATATTGGGTACCACGAACAGGGTGAAAGACAAATAATAACCCCTTAAGCTCAGTAACAGCTGGTGCATAGCATTCTCCTTGTTACAGACCATAAGGACTCTGCTGAGATGTGGGATTTGTCACAGAATATTTTTCATGTCTACATCAAATGTACATATTCCTTAGTTAAGACATGGTCATTTTTACTACCCTTACCTTTTTGCAGTTCTTTTACCATATTCAGTAGAACTATGATAAATTCAGCAGCATCTTTCTTTTACTTTCTCTTTCTTACATGTGTAAAATGTCTGTAATTACAGAAATCACTGCATCATTGACATAAAAAACTAGAAAGGAATGCTGGTATGGATATTAGCTGAAGAGGAACAAGTATTTCAAGTTCTGTACCTAAGTGCAGGTGAATCATGGTGGTACATATGTACTACAATCACAGAACGATTTGGATTGAAAAAGATATAGTTTCAACCTTGCTGCCAAAGACAGGAACACCGTCACCAGAACAGATTGCTCAAACCTTGAAATAGTCTAAAGGGGACATTCACAATTTTGGGCAACTTGTACAGTGTTTCAGTACCTTCATCAAAAAATATTCTTGCTAATGTCCAGTCTCATTCTTTATTTAATTTTCTAAGTTATTTAGAAAATAATTAGACTAATCATTCTAATTTCTGCCAGTTTTCCTTTTTGTCATTCCCCAAAATCACATTTCTACATAATTTTCCATGGGTGTCAATCTTGACTATATTCTCCTTCCTCATACATCTGAAAACATGCTTAGTTTCTGGAGAAAAGCTGACTGAAAAATATGAAACTTTTTGCATTTCTTTTTTAATTTCTTCTTTTTTGGCTGCCACTCTGCAGCCTTCTTTATACTTACCTATTTCTTGACATTTTAAACATGGAATCTACCTTCAGTATCTTAAACAGCTATGACTACCATTACTGATTTTTTTTTCCCTCTAGTTTTAATATGGTAAAAGAATGCTGCAATATTTGGAAACCAACTCCTTCCCCAGACAGTTTTGGACATAGATTTTTATTTGCAATTTCAAAAAACAATTATAACTCTACTCATCCAGTTTAATTAATTTTTTTGTTAAATTTCAGAAACCATGGGAGGAAAGTCACTGCTGTGTTAAGTTAGTTTTTCTTCACGATTTGTTTTACCAGTTTCAGAAGAGGACAATATTTCAGTTTATGCAGAATTACCTTAAGGCTCTTAGTGTGGGCAGGGAAATAGTGGGCTAAGAGTGTCCAAATACCACTACATGCAGCATACATATTTAAGTAATTCTTAATGTGCATACAAGACCCTAAACTGCCCATAAAAGACATCTAATGCGAGATCTTGGCTAGCATCAGTGGCACATGTCATCTGGATTGTATTCTGAAAAAAATCCCAAAAAAATTCCCACATCTGCCCTCTCCCTTCCACCCCTCCCCCCAGGAAAACAAAAAGCAAACTCAAAACAAACAAACTGACAAACAAATAAAAATNCCTGGTGTTATGACAACTTTTTTTTCCTTATTTCCTTCTTTGGGGTGGTTGCACCAATATTCCATTTACTAATCTTTTAAAACAAAACCAAAGGCAAAGAAATGGTCTGAGTAAAAATTCTGTATGTTATGTCATGCTGTCTCTATGTTCTTTTCCAACCAAAGCAATCTACTCATTCATAGAGTAAAACAAAGAGACACTGATAATTAATAACTTTGAATTGTGTTCTTGCTCTGTTGCTTGGTCTGTTCTGATTGATTATTATTGCTCTCAGCTCCTTTTCCTTATGAAAGAATTGACATCTCAGTGCTGTGGTGGTGGCCCTCAAGAAATATCTTGGTAACTGGAGGAGTCTCACTTTGTTTCAGCCTAGCAAGCTAATCTGAAAATAAATAATGTCCAAAGTACAATATATTCTATTTTGTAGGAGTGGCACTGCAATTTTATAAGCCAATATTAGTCACTGTATTCAGTGCAGATTTAGAAGGAAATTCACTGTTAAGGCAATGCAGTAATCTAAATCTTTTGAAGTACAGATCTTGAGCATCAGGATCTGATTCAGCTGTAACCACACTGCCACAAGGCTGCAGTTATTGATCATGAAAGAGTGATAGCAGAAGATTTGGCATGGTGATTTGTGCACACAGCATATTGGGTACCACGAACAGGGTGAAAGACAAATAATAACCCCTTAAGCTCAGTAACAGCTGGTGCATAGCATTCTCCTTGTTACAGACCATAAGGACTCTGCTGAGATGTGGGATTTGTCACAGAATATTTTTCATGTCTACATCAAATGTACATATTCCTTAGTTAAGACATGGTCATTTTTACTACCCTTACCTTTTTGCAGTTCTTTTACCATATTCAGTAGAACTATGATAAATTCAGCAGCATCTTTCTTTTACTTTCTCTTTCTTACATGTGTAAAATGTCTGTAATTACAGAAATCACTGCATCATTGACATAAAAAACTAGAAAGGAATGCTGGTATGGATATTAGCTGAAGAGGAACAAGTATTTCAAGTTCTGTACCTAAGTGCAGGTGAATCATGGTGGTACATATGTACTACAATCACAGAACGATTTGGATTGAAAAAGATATAGTTTCAACCTTGCTGCCAAAGACAGGAACACCGCCATGAGACCAGATTTCTCAAAGCTCCATCCAGCCTGGCCTTGAACATTTCCAGGGATGGCACATCCACAACTTCTCTGAGCAACCTATTAACAATATCTCATCACCCCTTTTAAACCTCTAGTCCTCTGTCTTGTGAGTTTATTTTAAAGGGACTTAAGATACTCCTTTTCCCTGAGGTGGCACAAAGAAAAACTTGACAAAAGTTCCTGTGAGATTAAAAAACAAATTACTGGCAAATCAATCAAAATAATGCATTCCATAAAACATTGACTCTAATCATAAAAATTTAAAGTTTACCAGATTTCAGGAAGAGGATATTAGGAGGAGAAAAGGAGAGAAAGAAAGGACAACAGAGAGAGAAATAAAATATAGATATTACCTTGGATCTAGTGGGGTCTCAGCTGCTGTAAAATCCAAAGACAATAGGAACATGAACACAGTCATTGTGCAAATCTTTTTATTGTTGTGGCTACCTGTGGCCACACCCTCCCCTAAGTGGGGCTTTCCATCCTCTGGGCACCCTGAGGCTAGATAGGGCCTCCAGAGTGGGGTGTGGGGCATTGCTTCCAGTGTTCCAGGTGTGCCAGTGACTGACAGCTGGACTAGAGCCTCCAGGTAGGTGGAGTGTGGGGAAGTGTGCTATCACACTTTCCTCGGAACTTGTCCTGTTCCCTGCACACACACACTTCAGTTGTTTTGAGCCAGTAACCATTTTCTCCAGTCTCCCACACCCTCATGGTAAAGAATTTCTTTTAAATATCTAATGTAAGTATCTTCTCTGCTTATTTAAAACTATTTCCACTTGTACTGTCACTATCTGTGCATGTATAGAGTCAGTCTCCCTCTCTTTTATAAGCCTTCTTAAAGTACTGAAAGGCTGAAATTAGGTGTTCCCATAGCCTTCCCACCCTCAGGTTCAAAGCCTCCAGCTCTGTCAGTCTGTCTTCATAGGAGAGGTGTTCCAGCCCTTTGGTCCTCCAGGACCATTTTTATGGCCCTTGTCTCTCTGACAGGTCCATGTCTTCCATGTGTTTGGGTCCCAGTCCTGGATCACCATCTTCTGAAGGGGACAGAGTAGAAGGAGGAGAATCTTCATTTGGCCTGCTGGCCATTCTTGTTTTGATGCAGTCCAGGATGCTCTTGGGTTTCCAGACTGCAAGCATACACTGCTGGCTGATGTCCAGCTTCCGTTCACAAGGACTTTTCTTCATAGGGATGCTCTCAATGAGTTCTTCACCCAGGCTTGCCATGTCTGGGACCTCCCCAGCCACAATGTAAAATCTTGCACTTGCTGAACTACATGAGGTTTCTGTGGCAATACTGCTCAAGTTTGTGCAGGTCCCCTTGGATGGCATCCATCATCTGCTGTGTCAACAGCAGCGCTCATTTAGGTGTTGTCTGCAAACTTGATGAAGGTGCACTTGGTCCCACTATCTATATCATTGATAAAGATAGTAAAGATCAATGCTGCCAAGACAGAGAAGCATCACAAGTCACCAGCCTCCACACAGACATTGACCAAAACTCCCTGGTTCCACTCACCTAGCCTATTCCTTACCAAATAGTTCACTCTTCAAATCCACGTCGCTCCAGTATGGAGACAAGAATTGTCATGTACAACTGTATTTAAGAACTTACAAAAACTTAGGTGGATGGCATCAGTCAGTCTTCCTCTATTAACTGTTACATTTATTCCATCATAGAAAGCAACCAATTCATTCAGCTATATTTTGCCATTAGGAAATGCCTGACTGTGTCATGACATCTCTTTGTTTTGCATGAGCCTTAGCATTCCTTCCATGCAGATTTATTCCATCATCTTTTCAGACACCGAAATAAGGCTCAGTGGTGAATGGTGCCTTGGCAATTACATCAACCACCAATCCTTCAGGACCCTGGGTTCCATGTCATCAGGCCCCATAAACTTATGCTTATTAAGTTTCATCAACTGATCAAACCTGCTTTTTTTTGCAGTGGGACTTCACTCCTATAAACCCTACCTAAAGCTGTTGAACGTCAGTTGTACTTTCTGTAGAGAGTTTTTTAGCAGCCATTTTCAGATCAATTGTCTATTTTCTCATAGACAGTACCTTGCAGATGTAGAATGTTGATAACTATTAAAGATAAATCTGGTTATTCTAAGATTTTTAACCATTTAAACTGTGTCTTTGACATCTAATTAGGGTGAATTTTTTCTCCAAGTGAGATTGTGTTTGTAGAATCTTTGCAAAACAGCCTTCAAAAGAATACCATTTGGAATAATGTCTTCAAAAACAGTATGATTTCATAGAATAAATTGCTAATCAGGAAGCTATCATTCACTCTTAAATTAAATTTGTTCATCTAGAGAATGTGCAGTTCTAGCCAGGTTGCCAGGGATCCTATGCACTTTGACTCAAGTTTGGTAACATGTGCCAGCACCTCACCATATTTTCTTATATATAAAGAAAAACTCCTTAATATTTTAATTGCTATTCAATAAACTAGGAAGTCAAGATCTTGAAAGAAAAATATAAGAAAGGTTTGTGGCACAATTTAGTTTGGCCTTCAAGGCTTTAAAATGGCACAGATACATCAATTTTACATCACCCTAGTTCTTTGCACTGACCTTACAATATTCATTTATATAGTATAAGTGAATTATTTACTTAAAGTTTGATCACATTCATCTGCTCTTGTTTAACATGACCTAGTTTTCTTTGCAGTTACACCTACTGCAAGCATTTATAACAAAATAGGTTGAACACAAACCAGATTAAATATTTAAAGACAGTCCTCATGGTGCTCTTCTGCCCTATTTCACAAGTGAAAATGACCAGAGAATACTTTCAGCAGCCAGTGAATCTATTTTCTTTGATGAGATATATGTGCAGCAGATATTTGCAGATTTAATAGTTTTTATATAAATTACTTTAAGACAAGATCTTCATAGAGATTAAGTAGAAATTATCTATACAGCTATAATTCTTGTAAAGAAAATGGTATTGCTTTGTTTTCATAGTCATTTAGACTCTTGCAGTAGTTTGCCTAAGGTAACAGGTTCATTTCATGTGTTTTCCTAATTTTTATTCTGAGTTAGGTGATTTTTAATCTACTTCCAAGATTGGTCTGATTTTTCAAAAACAAGTAGCAGAAAAGCTAGTGCTTTAGAGTCCATAATGTTGTTATGGTTGTAGAAGAGTGCCAAAACTGGCTGAAACTAACTCCCCTAGGTAAATGAAAGCCCCACCACTGAACTTTGTTTTGCAGAGCCAGAGCAAGGGTAAAGATGAGAGGTGCATGAAGAACACAAATGTGCTAAAGCCCTGGAAATTGCTGCTACTGTTGAGGGTGGGTACCATTGTAACTGCACAGCAGTGGAGTAAACAGGACTGAACAAGAGATGGCAGCAGCTCGAAAGAGATTGTGCCTGCAGCCAAAGGCAGAGGAAGGCAACTACTCTGTGGCACTCAGAAACTTGCTGTGATTTAAACTCTAACAGGAATTGTGTGTAGCAGGGGTAGTTCCATTTGATTGATTGGTGATGTATATGCAAACAAAGTGGAAACTTCTGTAAACTTCTAATGTGGAGTTCGAAACTCTCCCAGGAGCTTACCAGTAGACTGGATAGATACTCTAGTATCTGTTCAGGTAGACAGACAAAAATTTAATTCTTGCCCAAGCACTGACTGCTGTAGCATTGAAACATACCCAGTTACATTCTAAATAATCTTGCAAGAGCTACTCGTATGTGGACAATAGTTTTGCACCTGAGAAAGCCTGAACTTACTAAGAAAAGGATGGTGAAATATCATGTGAGTAACATGACTATTTAGTTATGCTTTTAATGTTTATTTCTTTCAGCGTAATGTGGTATTTAATTTTCTAGAACAATAGATGCCTCAAGGAATTCAGATCCTGTCATTTCACTGTCTGTTTTAATGAGAGACACTTGAAACTTCTTAAAAATATGCAGTTCAATAAACTATGTGAGAAATAATCTATATTGACATTAGTATCAACACACTATTTAATTTTTTTTTTTTTGCTGTCTTGTATTTCTTTAATGTTAGTTTTGTGAAGTATTACGTATACAAGTGTAAATAAATATCCTGATTCAATGGTACTCTATTAAATAGTTGCTGCATTATTTTGTCTTTCTTAGAAGAAAATATTTTTCAGATAATAATTTATGATTTTTTTCTTCTGCTAAGATGAACACTGCACCATAATACTATTTTCCTTTACTTTGTTGGATGATAATAGAGTGACAATTTGTATTAGAACTTGAAATCTGATCAAATGGTCCAGATGTTCTAGCATGAACACTACACTTTTTCTGTGATCCATGTCAGAAATGCAGCTGACAACAGTAAAGCACACCTGCCACCAGTTTTCTGTCGGCAAATTATTTTTCAGTCTTATTAGGAAAAATAATAAATTGCCAGAACAGTGCTTTAGTCTTACACTGAACTATAAAACATATCAGTTTCACAATCCACAAATCAACATGTTTAATAAAGCCTATGTGGGAATAACCTCGAGTCTGTGAAGTCACATACTAAAAAAGTTTTTATTCAAAATACTATTGGGGATATCTTCCAAATGTTGTTCAGTAGAACAAATGAAAATGGTAAGATTTGCACAGGTCACCTATGGGCTGTTATGAGCGTACATGTCTTTATCTCAAGCGGTACCAGAAGCAAGAGAAATCCATGGGTCATTATCATTCCATTTAGCACAGATATGCAATTGCCCATTTCACCAGCATTCTGAAGGGAGACAGATTTATATATGTCAAAAAGCATTCAATAACTAAAGTTCTCGATATTCTTTCACTCTGTCTTCTTTAGACAATGGCTTCTGGTACAAGGTTTTAACCTGATACCCTCTATAAAGAATAGGCCTCTAAGCCATGTAACATTTTTTAGGATTCTTAGAAGGAGTTGAGGCATCACCCATTTTATAGGGGATTACAGCTTTTAAGACTTGAACTGTATTATCCCAAACAAATGATTAGATCTTTATCTGCTGTACCACCTTGCTGGAGGCTTTATGGTTTTAAACAAGCTACATTTGTCAGTTATGTAAGATTGTACAATCAAAAAGACCTTGATGCTTTTATCTCCTAAAATAAAAGTAATTTTGCACAGTGGTTGCTATCCCCAGCCTTTTAAAGGATTGCTGTTGTCTGTATGGGGTTTTTTGCTTTTAAATTTTAGTATATAGTGTTTAAAAACATGCAATAAATGTTCATTTGAGATCCTATTTCTAAAACACAATTTACTTGATTGTTGTCATGAGAGGTCATTAGGCTTTTAGTAATTTCTAGTCCTCTTTTGTTTATATGTTAATAATTTCACTCATAGTATTTTCTCATTCACACTTTCTTCTGAGTAAATACAGAGATTTTGAATTATGTGACATTGTCTGTGCTTGTATTTGTAGAGAACTGTTCACTGAAAAAGGTCATAACTCTTGCAGAAAATCTGAGCACCAGATTTGCAGAGAGCTTACTGACTTTACCCTTGAGACACCACCTTCATGCTGTACATATTTGTGAATATCTTCAGCTTATTCTTTAGAAATAATGTTAATAGTTGTAATAAACACAGCAGAGTACTGTGCATGCAGACAATTTCTCTTTGCTTGATTACAACACAGTATGAAAAACTCAATTACTATCTGAGACTTCACTCAGCAGACTTACATCTTACTAAATATAGAGAGGATTCTGTTTTACATCATATGGCAAACTGTCATTTAACATTGAACAACCAAAAGCAAAACCTAGACTCCCTTTTAGGAAAACGATCCTGCAGCTGGTCATTAGAAATTTTCACAGAACTTTACTCCTCCTGGACTATAGAAACTATAGTGGATGATGAAATATAGGCAGCTTCTAAGACACAATTCCCATACTTGGCCTTTTATGTCTAAGACCAAGTGAGAGAGGCCTGTGACCGTCTAAAAACAGATTCACATCGCTTCAGATTAACATCACATAGGAAGGATAAAATATTACGTGGAGCTAAAATATTCATCAGCATGGTTTATTCTTTGTACAGTTCAGTGAGACCTGGCCCCATTGGCAATTTGACTGGCTCATGGGAAAACAACTTCAGGACAGTTGCTGGCACAGAGCAGTTATGGGTACTTTTACAGTAGTGCTTTCCTCATCACTATGCAACATAGATTTAAAACAATATTGCAGACAGGATATATTGGTAAGACCACAGAGGAATTAATCTTCTATTGCACTATCAGCTCTTAATACACATGGATAAAATAATTTTGTGTCAGAACACTTAAGTACTTGTCTTACATGCTGTGAAGGATTTCCTCTTCTGGCAACACACAGGATCTGGTGAATCTGTTTAAATTTTAAGTGTGATTTGTACAGCCTCTCTTTGCCCAGCATATTGTGCAGTTTAGGATATTTCTTTCCCTTTTTGTCCCTTATAAAATTATCACATGGACGTGACTGACATATATAAAGTTAACCTAAAAGATTTAAAATAAATACTATTAACTTATATTGTTATGCATGCATACATATATCTTTGTTCCTAAAAAGATAATATTGATATTTAAATAGCAAACATCTCAGCCACTTCTAAACACCACTAAAAAATACTTGTATTAATTTTCTAAGAAAATAAGGGAATATTCAAAAACAGCTTCGGAGGAAATGAAGGAGAAACATTTTGTAGAATCCATGGCCCAGAACTGTGTATAATAGTGTTTGTGAAGGTCCATGTGAACATATGACCACAGTTTCCTTGCTGACATATTCCTAAGCAAAAAAACACTATATTATGTCTGGTGGACAGGACAATAGCTAAGAAAAATTTCCTTCCAGAGAACAGATTAAAACTGATTTAATGAATTTGGAACAGCTTATTTTGCTGATCACAGAATTTGACACTTGCCTGATAAAATTTTCCTCAAGAACAAAGACATACATTGAAAATATTATTCAAGGAATGGCAGCCTCTACTCAATTCTATGCTAATTCTATCTGAAAAGTTGGGGCAAAATAACTCATTAAGGAAACTTTATTGTATCTTGTTGCTAAGAATGATGAATTTACATATTCAAACAATTTCAAGGAAAGGAAAGTATATTATTTGGATTAGCATAGAGTATTAGAAAGAGAGCTCTAAATAATTCATGAAATACTAACTGCATAAATTTTATTTCTGTATTTTAAAATTAGATATAAGCAAGAATGTTTTCAGAGGAAAAAATATATTGTATGCTGCATGTGTCATTATAGCTACTTAGCTGTTTTAAGAGCTTGAGATTATTTTTTATTAGGCTAGCCATTAAACATAAATATATAACTTTGACTAGTTTCTTTTTACCTGTCTTTGCTTTGTAAACATTGTAAGCACTATCCTGTTAGTTAGGAACAAATGCAGCATAACAATGCATTAACTATGAAATTCAAAATATTTGCATTTTTATGTGCATTCAGCCACTTGAATCTAAAAACAACAAAAAAAGAGAAAAGAAAAAAAAAGGAAGAAAACAAAAAGAGGAAAGAAACCATATTTCTAGTACTAGCTGGCATTAATTTTAATTTTATATTTATCCACATAGTTTTTTTTGGGATATAGGCCATATGTTTTGTTTTCCATAGGCCAAAGTCTTGCTCAATCAAGTTGACTCATGTGATTGCATAGAAGACAGTATTTTGGTATGTAGCCAACTCACAGAAACAACTTTCCACGTTTTGACAGGAACCAAGAAAAGTAAAAGCTATTTTGAAGAAGAAAAGAAAAAATAATCACTCATTCAATGTTAGTTTTTTTAAAAATATATATTGCTTTCTTTCTTTTGTTTGTTTCTTTGCTGTTCTTTCTGGCCCGGGCCTTTCTGGTGTTTCTGTGTTTGTGAGGTTTCTGTTTTCCCCAGCCCTGCATCTGAAGAAGAGGTCGAGTCGTCTGTTCTCTCGTTTTCAGGAATTTGTTTATTCTTTGTTATCACATATTCATTCCCTGGCCTGCCACAGCTGTCTGCAGGCCAGTGCTCTCCTCTTTGGTCTGTCCTTCCTTCGTCTGTCCTTGGTCATCTGTGTTGTCTGTCCGTGATCTGTCTGTCATCTCCTGACTGCCCTCGGGAGGGCACTATCTTTTATACAGAAAATTATGTGTACTTTATTTATAACAATTCTCCAATATCTACTTTTTCACCCTGTGACAAAATAATTATTATTCTATCTAAATTCTTGTAAATTATAAATCTTCCCAAGACACTCAGAAGGATTTTGTGATTCCCACAATTCAAGAGACAAACTGCCAGTAAACTTGCTGTGTCTCCAAAGGAAAATGTTAATTCAGAAATTTCTTGCAGATTCATGTGGCTTTTGCTTTAAATATACTCTAAAATGGTGTCATGATTTAACCCCTACTGGAAATTAGGCACTATGCAACTACACTCTCATTCCCACCACCAGTATCACCCATCATGGAGAGGAGAATCAGAAAGACTAGGTAAGCCTCCTTATCTGGCAAAGAATAAGTATTGGAAAAAAAATTAGCAATAAATAGTAATTTCAATAAATATATGCAGCTAACACTATAACATTAACAATAGTAACAACAAAATAACAATAAATTAATAATAATATTAATAACAACAACAACAACAATAGCAGGAATGATAAAGAGAGGAAGAGAGAGTAACAAAACACTAGAGAAACAAGTGATGCACAATAATACTAACTGATGCCCATCGCTGGACATTGTTCCCTTCCAGCCAGCTTTCCCCCTTTACATGCTGGGCCTGAAGTTCCAGGGTTTGGAATATCCCTTTGATCAGTTCCAGAATCCTGTCCTAGTAATGCTCCCTCCCAGCTTTTTGTGTAGTTCCTCATTTTTAGAACATGAGACCCTAAAAAGAGTTTTTACCTCCTTTCCTTAGGGTACGGACCACATAGCAATAGTCAAAACATCGGCATATTATCATTATTCTCATCCAAGCAATACCTGCTTTTTATCCTTTGAAGTACTGTTTCCTTTTGCTAATTGTCTAAAAACCTAATGCTGTAGGTTAGTTTGTTGAGACAGCAGGGAATGCTAAAGGAAACACTTAGGAGCAGAGACTGATTACTGCCAGTATGGCCTTAAAAATCTACTGAAGTCATTGCTTTTGTTGCTCAAAGCACCAAATGCACTATGATTTAAACTAAACCTTTTCCATTCTACTGTTAATAATTCTAGACACAAGCTTTAAATTGACACTACTGGATTTTTTGGTAATGGATTTTCTGCCAATATATGTTAATAATTCTGTATCTTACTTCAGAGGGAAATTCTCATTTTGACATAATCCTTCCATAAGTTTAGCACAAAACGGCTTCCAGAGAGTGCATTCTGTGCAATTTCCATCTGAAAAACAAATGTCTGACATTTAGCAGAGTGAAAAAACACTCCACTCTGTTTGCTAGCTTTTCAGCTCCTTTCTGACTTGACTGCAACCCAAAAAGGCAGAGACACAAACCAAACTTTTTTTTCTAGTTACAAGAAAGTTTTAATTGAAAACAATTGTGCTCGGTTTGAACACAGCTTCAGCAGATTAGCAGTTAAATTAGAAGGGGCTTTTCGCTTAACTTCCAGTGTTGATATGTCACTGTGCCCTGTCACTCTGAAAAGTGATAGGGCTTTGTTATCAGTGCTGAGCACAGACAGCCTCCTGATGTAGAAGCAGACTAAAATAGGCTGCCAAGGTGATGAAGGCACCATGCACATGTTGCATCCTCCTGTGAAGGGGGATGTGGATGGGCTCTGTGGACACAGTGCTCTGCTCAGACAGACTGATCAACTCCCAGGGCCTGGTGTCCTGATAAGTAACAAAAAAAGAAAGAAAAAAAATGAACTGATGGAAAAATGTCCATCTTAGCCCTGTTCAAGGAGCATATAGGAATTCAGAGACTACAGTAGTGTTGCTCACTAGTAAATGAATCCTTCCATATTTGTTTATCATCCCTTTTCACAGGTAAAACATTTGTAGGATTAGTCATTGTTAGGAGTTCTGTATGGGTAGAAGTTTCAAGATTTAAGGGATTTCCATACCTTATATTGAGGTTTCAAATGAAAAGAGGGTTATGTGAATGTTATTTTCAGCTTCCATGATGAGAAATTAATGTAATTAACATCGAAGGCACCTGTTATATAGTTCCAGCCTGTACTGCTGTGATAGGAAATTTATCTGGTTACTTTTTTTTTTTTTT
>VXBS01004846.1:111351-121830 GCA_013400255.1 Sitta europaea
TGAGTGTTCTTCAAATCATGCTCAAGACTACACTGAACACTAACATTCTCTGTGTAGACTTCTAAAGGTCATCTATATTCTTATATGATGCTTTTTCTTTCTTAATACACAGTTGGCACTTCTAGTCCTTTATAAATGAGAGTAAAGTAATTTTGTAAATGAGAACAAGACCAACATAATCCATGGCAAAGGGCTTGGAAGAACTTTGCAATTGTTTTTTGTCTTTATAGCTGGTAGTCTTTTGACCTGCCTGATATGTTAAATGTCTTTTTATTGCTTTTGTGAAGAATAAGAGGTTTAACTTTCACTATGAACATAGTCTATGTGAAAATTAAAATTAAATCTGAAAGCCTTGCTTTCACCTAGAATTCTGCAACTGTGACACGATTAATGTCCTTACATTCTCTTTTTGCTCTTTGATCTTCCTTTTTAAAAACTGATAAATCTGGTAAAGATGCTATCTACACTCTTGAAATTTCTTGGTAATGGCATAGTGGCTAGATTTATTTGTTCCCCAATATAAAGTTATGTGTTATTAAACACTATGGAATTACTGCTCTCTATTTTGCAATGACAGTTTTAAAGAATATTTAACTTTTCCATGGTGTGTGGTATCTGTGGTGTATTTTGCAAACAAGATGCATTAGGGCATGTCCTCCATGGTCTTGCACAGGGAGATGGAAATACAAATTTTGGATCATATGTGTTAAATTTTCTGTACTAAGACAGTCCCTGGCACTTAAAATGTTTATTTTTAGATTTCACTCTGTTTTGCAGCAGTTTTGGTTCCTTGTTGAATCTTATATGTCACTTTGTATCTTGAAAAGTCCTTAGCAATTTTCTCTCTCCCTGTGTAATGGAAAATAAATCAGGGACTGGGGATCTGTTGTTTTAAGTGATAGTAATCAGTCACCCATATAGGAAATATATGATCACTAGTTTTAGACTTATATTCCTTATGCTACTATCAGAAAAGTCNGCCTACTTTATGAAAGATGCATGTGGAGCATAAGCTCTTTACAATTGGAGAAACATCCTTTCTTTGTCTTTTATGATCACCACCTCTTTTGTCCTTCTCTACTGCTCCAGGATGCTGTGCAGTGTAGTTTTCATCTGCAATTAGGATTTTCCTAGGCCAGAAAAATCTATAAGCTTCATACACATGATGCTTTGTTTGTATCCTCATTGGAGAGAGTGCAATTTTTTTTCCATGCAAGATAGGGGCAACTGTAGACATTTGTATTATACTGTAATATTTTCAAACATATTTAAAAATGAACCAAAGCATTTTGACTGCTAAAACATTCAGTAGCTCTTGGAAAGGAAAGCCACTCACTGTCAGCCTAAAAAGACTGGGTAATTATCTGAATCTAACAATATATATTTAATGTCAGCATATTACTAGCTGTGCTTTCTGACTCTTTTTCAAGATATCTAGAAAGAAATACTTGACTGCTTAGTTGCTTTTATACCTATCATTACACTATCAGACAGCACATAAACTACTTGCAAAAATAGTCAGTATTTCTACCTGTGTGTGTACATGTATTCAAGAACCAATTGTGCAGACCTTTTTTTTTTTACTTCGCAGGTTCTGTTGGTCTGCAATTAGGCTGGATAATACAAGGGGTTTTAGTTTCGATTTTGGTTTAGATTTTTTTTTTGCTATAATTGTTACACTGATTATAAATGATAAGAGAGTTTGTTTTATATGCAGTGTAACATTCCAGATTCTGGAAAAGCCTGTGGCACTAATAGGCTTGATTGTGACAGGTCATATCAAATTTTTAGGCTAACATAGATAAAAGGATAGTTACTAATATTTACACTGAATCACACGTATTCTTACAGTCTGTGACTTAAACTTGTTCATCCTGGCCATCCTACAAGAGTAGACTCCAGGGAACACAGAAAGTTCCAAATTTCAGGAGACAGGAATGTGTGCCTCTAGGGTTTTTCATGACCCATTGTAAATTGCACTGGACTAGTCAGTCCTTCAGAAAAGCAGTGTTGGAATTGCAAAAGAGCAATGTTGGAGAAAGACAAAGCAATCAGGATTTTGAAATTTTAAAAAAGGTTAAGATAATAAGAGTAGCTTTGAATTTTATCATCTGGAACTCTTTTCTTCAAGTACTGAAAAGGGAAAATTTTGGGATATTGTGTCCTATCTCCTTACCTCTGTCTATTATTCAAAAATACTGGCAAACACAAATAACTCCAGTCAGCCACAGAATGTGCAGCTATTGTGTGGGATTTAAAAATAGGAAAGCTGATCTTTTGCTTCTTACATACTGGAATCTTGGAGACTGCTTTAAAAGGCTTAGACAAAGCTCTACACAGCAATTGTACTTATCTTTGTACTGCCAGAGGATTCTTAGGTGATGTGCTGCCATGTTCCCATTTATTCTAATACTATAATTACTGTAGAATTTGGATCAACTGTAGTAATTATGTGCGTGTAAAGCGTCCTTTAGCAGCTTTGACAATAGGATTCACTACAGAGAGTCTAACCTCCACAGCTGACAGAAACTTTACCATTCCACAGAACTTCTAATACCAGTATCACTATAATTACCTTGCTAAAATAGGCTAATAATTTTGTGAAAGTAATGAATATGAAGGAAAATATAAAGAGTTTCTCAGTGTTGATGTAAAGCAAATTTTAAATTAATATCTCAATAAAGTTTTAAATTTTAACGGCATTATATTTAAATTTAACTGTTAGTCTTCTGTGTTTTTCAATCAAGATAAATTATTGTGGCAAAGTGTAACTGGTTTGGACTTAAAATATAGCAGAAAAGTGAGTGGCTGATAGTCTGATTTGTTTCAACCTGTTGAAGAAATATTTTCCCAATCATTTCTAGCCAAGAGATATGCAAATATAAATTGATATTCAAATAAACAGCATAAAAATTGTTATTAATGTACAGTGCCCTCCTAGATATTTATTGCTGCAGTACAACTTTTGATTTGTATGAATCAGTTTTCATTGTCATTTATTAGCAATCAACTATGATTATTTGGCTCTAGTGTTTGCAAACTATAATTCATCATCCTCCTATCTTTTATTTATGAGACAATGTCAAACGAGAGAAGCGAATTATGCATTGTTATTGTTTGGAAGCACTCTGTGCTCCACAGCATATTAACTTTGCCATGAAGCGTCAGTATTCAGTGTTCTGCTCTGACTACCATGTACATCCAATCTGCCTTCATCTCGCACAGTGGAGAAAGTTGACTTTTCAGTGAAGTCTCACATTCTGGCAACTGTGAGCCAGAAACAGTTCTAAAAAAACCCTGACCCGTTAAAGTCAATGGGAGAATTGCCATTTATATCAGAGAAGCCAAGATTTTATCCCTTCTGTTCTCTGTGTTGATACTTTGGTTGACACCTGTGCTAAGAAAATAGGAAGCAGAAGAGAATAGATTCCTTCTGTTCATCCTTCTCTCACGGGGAACACTATTCAATACAAAGAAAATATTTGAATATTTCAAAATGGAACTGTTTAAATCCTACTTAGTCCATTTTTGCAACAGTCATTCTAAAGCAAAATATTTTAAGAAAGGGAAAATGACAGTAAGGTAGTCTCTGATGTCATTACATCTGATACTGAGGAATAGTTACAGCTACTAGGAAAGCCGGGCATTTTTCTTCTAGATTTCTAAAATTCCTACAATGATAGTCACATTTAATTATCAGATTCATACTAATTTAGTATGGAAACAGCACATATTTACAATAAAAAGAAGGTGCAAAACAAATGAAACAAAACAATAAATGGAATTAAGGAAAACAAAGGTGAGCAGACACTTTATAAATAATATTAAAAGCATTTTGTGCCACTAGAAGTTATATTTTATTCCTGGCTATTAGTGTCTCCAGTATGGCATTGTTGTGTAATAGTTTAACTGTCACTCTCATAGAAGTCCCCCATTTCATATTAAAAATGGCCTAAAAATTTTTTTTTTCCATCCTTACTGTAAAAAATCTACTCATATTCATGCAAACAATATTTTACATATTAGTTTTATAATATTATTATTATTCATAATATTACTGTGTATATGGAGTTTTCATTAAGTTAGTCAAAATGGTCAAAAATTTAATAGGAGACACTCTAAAATTAACAATTGAACACTATATGATATTTTCATTTTAATATATATATTATGGTGAAATAGCTTGTTTGATAGATCTTATCACTGGACTCAGATAAAATTTGTGTTTTAGCTTTGCTCATACTATTCCTTTTCAAAACCTACTAATGTATCTTAATAGTAGTGTGATTTCAAGGAAAAAAACATGAGACAGCTATAAACATTTCACATTACTTGTGCTTTGTAGAATTCCTCATTTTAAAATTCATCTGAGTATATTGGGCAAAGCTGGGAGATAGGAATTTTCTGATGAAAAGCACCATGCAGACATATGTAAGGTTCATTATCTAAATAGTATATGAAACTGAGAATGCATTGATTCTGTAGTTTCACTTTCTTTTCTTTGTGTTCTCACAATACAGTATTTATTTGCAATCATGAATGCTGGCTCCTGAATCATATGTTCTTGGCTCCAACCAGGCCTCAGCCACATCAGTATTATTAGAGCTAAATTGGGACATGCAATACAGCTATTTCAGTTAAGATTTTCTGAAATTTAAAGCACAAAGAGTCTGTGAGTCAGAAAGACTTGTGCATTAAGATTATCCCACTTTTCAGTTAAATGATACATCCCTTAATGATTAGAGGTTTTTGATCATATATATCTCTCATGGTCCCTCTGAATCCTGTCCTGCCTCTTTCCCATCTTCACCCAGATGGTTTCTTTTGAAGAGCACTGTCAAAAGTTTTACTTACACTGATTGCATCAGTCACACTTAGCATGAAATGGAAATGCCATAGGGCATCACAGAGAGGTTGAGACACTTGTGGTGCACTAAATAGAAAGAGTTTCTGGAGTTCTGTCCCAGCAGTAGAGACAGCAGCTAGTCAGCCAGCAGGTACTTTAAGTAACTCCAGGTTGTATTTGTAATATCATAAGAGCATTGTGCTTGTCATGTGAAATTGTTAGTGACAGTTGATGAGAAATCTGAACTGGTGAAATGATTGAAAGCACACCTGTGATCATATTATCAATAAAAATTAAAATTGCCTGTCTCAAATGACTTTTTCTGCTGTCATGTACTGTGCACCATTTCCATGGTAATGAAACGTTTATGCTGCTTATGCTAGCTTTAGATAATGCATTCCCCTCAGGTGTAAGTTCTTTATCATCATCCATTTTACCATCTGAATGCTGACGTTGTAGGTGATTGCAGATGTGCCATAATCCTTAGTTTCAACAAATAGTCTCTCTCTTCCCACTCCTGCTACTCAGGTATTTATAGCTCTGTCACAAAGCCATTGACTGAATGGTGTAGATGCCAGTATATTCAGTTTCTTTGAAAAGACTTAGTAGACAAATTGATACAGATGAAAATAATATGAAAGGTTTATCTAATATAGAACATTCATTCCTAGACTTCAATTCTTTATAACTAATGTATTTTCATTCACCATGCAATTTAAATGACCCTTTTCAGAATGTTTATTTAGAAGTTAGTAGGAAGACTAAATATTTAAAATAGCCAATACTTTATGATACGTACCTTTTAATTTTAAAAAAGATGTTGATTAAACTAACCATTGATGACACCATCCTGACAGTCCTGAATCACCTCCCTGTCCTCTGTATGCCTTTCTGCATCTTCTATGAGGATCTGTTCCATGGTCATTCTAGAGAGAGGGATGAGACTGACAGGTCAGAAGTTCCCAGGGTCCCGCTTTCTACCTTTTAAAAGATGGGTACAACAATGTTTCTTTCCACTTCTCCAGTCTTCTGGGACTTCACCAGACTGTCATGCTTTTAAAATATCATGGAGCCTATCTTGTCGACTATATGAACCAATTTCCTCAGATATCTGAGATGCATTTAATCTTGTCCCATTGACAAATCAGATCTTTGCTTACAATGGGAACACTTAGCGCCCCCTCCCTTGACTTGTGATCAACCTACTTGAGAGGTGTGGAAAGAGACATCAGCTTCTGTAAACTGCCATTAAAGAGACGAAATAGGCTTTGATTACCTCAGCCTTCTCATCCAATTTGACTCACTGGCTAGCCTTTTTTGATCTTTTTCTGACTGACATACCTGCAAAAATCTTTCATGTTACTCTTTGGTTCCCTTGCCAAATTCAGCTCCAGATTTGCCTTGGCCTTCCTGATCTCATCTTTACACAACCAGACTGAGACCCTGTTCTCTTCCTGGGATGCCTGTTCATGATTCTACTGCCTGTGCATTTGCTTCTTGCCCACTAGTTTGACCAGAAGTTCCTTTTCCACAGCCATGTCAGTCTTCTTCTTTCCTTGCCTATGATTTTGTTCCTGTGCATAGCTAATTCTTGTATTCTATCTGCTTTTTGGTCACTGATGGTAGTTTTCCAGGGTCATCCTCTTGACTTAGTCTTTGAAGAGCTGGAATTTTGCTTTCCTGATGTTCAGGACATTTATTTTATTCTTCACCTGACACATATCACTCAGGACTGTTAACTCCAATGATGCATGCTCACTTCAGCTCAGGTTGCCTCTGATCTTGACATCCCCGATTAACTTGTACATTGGTGACCACTAGATCCAGTATTGTGTCTGCTCTGGTTGGTATGTTTACTATCCGCCTAAAGAATTTATCCTCTGTGTATTCTGGGTGTCTCCTAGATTTCCTACTCCTGCCATGCTACTTTCCCAGAAGAGATCAGGGTGGTTGAAGTCCCTCTCCAGGATGACAGCCTGTGAGCTGGAGCAAGAAGCCTTTCCCAATAGGCTCTTAGTGTAGAGGGCACCTCCTCCTCCTATCCTCTCATCCCTGTCCTTTCTGAATGCCTGTAGCCTTTGATAGATGTCCTGCAGGCATAAGATTTGTCCCACCAAGATTCAGTAATGTCAACAAGGTCATAATTTTGTTGTGGGTCCAAGCTCCTCCTGTTTGTTGCCTATGCTGCATGTATTGGTGTAAAAGCATCTCAGCTGGGCTGAGACGTTTTCTAAGAGAAGCATCCCTAAATTACTTTGAGATAATTCCCTGGAATTTCCCTATTGGCTTCTGTTCAGGACTCCTCAGGATTCCTTCCTCATCTTCATTTGAAGCATGGTCCAGTGTGCACATGTCATAGTCATCAGCACGGTGCCCTCCCTAGCACTCTGTCCCTCTAATCTTGGTCTGTCATTCTGTAACTTTCCAAGACCTATATTATCTCCTCCCCCAGCACAACCTCCTTTAAAGACTTGAATCCATACATAATAGACAAAACCTGTCTTTTTTCCTAATGTCACCGCCTTTTTGATCTACAATGCTTTTTATCTACTCCTTTCAGCCTGGCAGAGTGAGGATGTAGGACACTCATATCTCAGAATTTTTCTGGTGTCTGGTCCTGCCAGACCATGGTTTCACTACTCCATCTCATCTTTAGTGTCTGTGACACTTTATAACATCTGCACCTACTCTCTCAGCTCTGTCACCAGCCACACCAGATTAACCACCTGCCCACAC
This sequence comes from Sitta europaea, assembly GCA_013400255.1. NCBI lineage: Eukaryota > Metazoa > Chordata > Aves > Passeriformes > Sittidae > Sitta > Sitta europaea. The sequence continues at coordinate 118,934 of VXBS01004846.1, forward strand.
AGCTGCTGTCCCTACTACTGCCCCATGCCAGCCCCAGGCTCTGGCACTCCCTGCAGCCTGGAACCTGGATGACTGTATGTTTTCACTGGGTCTTCATTTGTGTCACCACCTCTTTTCTGGTGAGCGCTGAGGACATGGTTAGCCATCAAGCAGAAAACATTGCTGTGTTTCTTTCAAGGGTGTGGTGACCACCAGCTGAGATTATCTCTAGTGCTGGTGTGTGACTGTGCCCTCGCTGTGCAAACTGACACATGAACTGCCACACCACGCACTGCTCGCTCTGCTCACTGTGCTCCTGCTCACTCCTGCTCACCAGAGGCTACGGGCTGTCTGCTCTTGCTCCTGTCCTGGCTTGTGCAGAAGAGTCAGAACTGCCTCTTCTCAGGGCTCTAGTGCTGTACACTCAGGGATCTTGAGTGCCTCTCTCATCATTTCGAGGTCTTGCTGCTTCACGAAGTCTCCCTACAGTGTGATCTTTGGCTCCAGACCATGTCTGCTAGAGCAATTCACCTCAGAGTCTTCCCTGAAATGTGTTTAATACTACAAACCAGCAAAAAGAATAAAATTCTTGATGCATGCAAACACACATAGTCATGCTGTTGAACTGAATGAGATATATTAATATCCTGTGTAATAGATTAATATTTCTTTCAGGACAGCTGTAGCTGTGCTATGGGGTTTGAGAAAGACAAATTCATATATGTGAGTCTGAATTTTAACTGTTCATTTTTTTAATATTGTACATATCTTCTTAACTTGCAAAACTCTTTAAACTAGAGGCAATTTACCTCATACAAAACAAAGTTATTTGTCAACCCTTGGTGATTTTTTTTTCCTTCAATAATCTTTAGGCTGTAAAAATGCTAATAATTTATAATAAAGATTGCTGGTCAAAATATGTTTCACAATAATTAAGCTTCCCTCTCATTTTTTTTCCATCAACCTTTCTTCCTCTTTTTACAAATGCCAAGTAGTTCTTCAAGAGAATTTTATAGCCTTCAAATACCACATTTTTATAAGCTTGTAAACTTCACCTTACTATAAAAGAAATTTATTTAATGAGTAATTTTTTTTATTAGTCAAAAGTAATTTACTTGAAATTAGTATTCAGTCCTTAATACTTTAAAGTATAACAGGAACAACTCAAGAGGACATTAGTTTCTGAAACGTGAAGTCGAAGAATGACTAGGTAATCACCAAACACATCATTGATGGCCAATTCTTTGTCTTCTATATTTATAAAATCATGGAGAATAAATAATATTTTTTTAAACACACACATCTCAGTTACAAACACTAGAATTTTCAAAATAAATTATGATAGCTCAACAGAATTTTAACTTTTAATGTGACTATTTAAGAGAATGTTGAACTTCATATTTTATGAGAATACATGTAGCACTCTATAATGAACATGGTGTTAAAAATCTAAAATGCCAAAACTCAGTTTTGTTTAGGCATGTTTAAGAAATTCTACAAAAGGAAAACGATAAAATCTAATAAATTCATAAGGAAGAATCTAAATCTTTATGGGAAGAGGGAAAAGATAAAATAAGATAATGAGTAAAGCTACAAAAACAAATCAGGACTAACTCAACAGAAAACAAGATTATTCCACTAAGTATTTTCTCTTTGTGGGACAAAGAGAAAGGAGGCTATGATAGCAAGTTATTTTTGATATTAATATAAATATATGAAAATAAATTTCTTTTTGAACTTATGCACAATATGGGAAAAAATTTGCTCCATTAAAATATTTGCTATTTCCCTAATTTTTAAATTGTACTTCTTTGAAATCAAAGACCAAATATTATTCATTTTTATTTGTCCTTAACTTTAATTTACAGTGTAAGAAACTGATGTTAGAGAAGCTAAATATTTTGTTGAAAAGGACTTATTTTACATTTCCTTTTGAATAATAAAATTATAAATAATAATAAAATAAATAAATAATGATGATGANAATAATAATAAAATAAATAAATAAAAATGGAAATTGTTTTCTGCTGGTCTTCTTTGGAGCTTTCCCAATCAAACTTTTCACTTTGTTCAGTAAGTAAACTTGTAAATAACTTGCATTCACAAACATTTGAGTCAACAGGTTAGATTTCCAGTGTAGATTTTCTCTTTTACATGGAGAGAAGTATAAGGAAGTCCACAAGGGTATTGGAGCTACACTGATAAATATCTCTGGAAATGTCTCACTTTTGCACCATCTCAATAATTCTCTGATTCAGTCTTCAGTTTTTGACAAATCTTACAATTTCTTTTCTTCTCCATGCTTCTACTAGGCCCTAAAATGTTATCAATTTTATGTGTACTTACTACAGCAGTGAATATTGAGTGAGATGCTGTTGTGGTTTGACACCGGCCCACAAGAGTCACTTGCTCACCCTCCTCTCCAACACCTGGGCAGAGGAGGGAAAAAGGGAAAAAAATTAACAATGACTTCATGAATAAGGACTGGGAGAAATATTTCAAGGGCAAAGCAGGCTCAACTTAAGTTGCAAAGTGAATTTATTACTAACAGAATCAGAGGAGGATAATGAGAAGTGAAATAAGCCCTTAAAACACCTTTTCTCCCCAGCCCCTCCCCACATCCCACTGACAGCACAGGAAGACGAGGCATGGGGAATTTGTTCAGTTCATCAGCAAGATTTTCTTCTGCTGCTCTGGGAGAGGAGTCCTTCCCCTGTGAGGCCATGGGGCCCCTGCCACAGAAGACAGTGAACTTCTCCAGTGTGAGTCCTCCCAAAACTGCTGCGGCAAGGCTCTCTTTCCATGAGGAATAGACCTCCAAGGACAGGTTGCCCCAGCCTGGAAGCAGGACCTCTCTCTCCCCTGGGTCTTCCACCGGATCACAGACTCCTCCAGGCATCCACCTGCTCCAGTGTGGG
>VXBS01004847.1:0-67833 GCA_013400255.1 Sitta europaea
ACAATTTATACAATTTATACAATCCACCTATTCACTATTTACAAGAATTTCCCAATACCTCTCTGCTTTTTTAGGCAGTTCCCTTTTCTCTGAACCCCTCAAAACGTGCCAGGACCACAGCAGAAGGTGGAGGCTGAAAGACCAAGGAGAATCCCAGGGACACCCCACCTTTGCCCCCTAAACCCCCACTATAAACCCCAAATTCTGCATTTCCACCCCGTGCCAAGCTCACTCTCACTGCACTCCCCCTCTGGGGAGTTGGAATTCTCCAGGCAAGGCTGGGAATTTTTTTTTCCCTGGGTTTCCATCACACCCCCCGGAGTTCCTGGCTCTGTGCCGGGGTCTCTGCTCCCCCAGGGATGTTCTGGGTTCTGCTCTGTGGCACGGAACACACAGGGACTCCTGGCAGGGGTAATTACAGGGAATTATATTGTTTCAAGAGAGGGACGTCAAAGAGTCCTTAAAATGATCAATGAGGAGGTTTAAGATTAAACTCTGGCTCTTCCCATCATTTCCCTGAGACGTTTTTAAGGATATTATCTTTCTGGCTGATTTTACACACCCAGGTGTGACCTGGGGGCTCTTACAGGTGCTGAGGGTTACCCAGAGTTACTCAAATTATTCAAAGCTACACGAATTACTCTGATTTTTCTCACTCAGAGCTGCCCAAATTTTCCTTCTTTGGCAGAAATGTGTCACCACCCCCCCTGGTTTTTTGGGAGCTGATGCAAATATTGGCATTGTCCCTGGCTGGAGCTCTCAGAACAGGATTTTGACCCAGTGCAAGCCCGTGAAAATTTGGATATCTAAAAAATCAACGAGAAATGGGATTTTCAATGCAGACTCTGCAGCTGCCACCATGCTGAGCCAATTCAGCCACGGCTGTTCTATTCCTGAATTTCCAGCAGACACAGAATCCCAGAGCTCAGTCCCCAAAACAATGTGACAGCAGTGAAACCAGCTCTGCTTTGTCTGTAAAACGTGAAACCAAATGCAAAATGATTCCCTCTCCGTGGCAGGGCTTGGATCCAGGTGAGCTCTGAGGTCCTTTCCATCCCAAACCATCCTGGATTTTCCTTCCAGAGCCACTCACAGGTGTTGTGTGCTCAGTGTGGGAGGAGGAGCCTTTCCCCTGTGCCTCCCCCCTGCTGGAGGGACCCACAGCTTTTGGGATAATGAATGAATTAAATTAATTCAATCATTTGTGGCCACGTCCTGGCGAGTGGGGTGGCTCCAGAGGAGTGGACATGGGAATATCCTGATTTCTCAGCTTCTCCTTTGGCATTTCCAAAAGGGCTGGAATTCCTTCCAGAGCCACTCACAGGTGTTGTGTGCTCAGTGTGGGAGGAGGAGCCTTTCCCCTGTGCCTCCCCCCTGCTGGAGGGACCCACAGCTTTTGGGATAATGAATGAATTAAATTAATTCAATCATTTGTGGCCACGTCCTGGCGAGTGGGGTGACTCCAGAGGAGTGGACATGGGAATATCCTGATTTCTCAGCTTCTCCTTTGGCATTTCCAAAAGGGCTGGAAAGCAAATCCAGCAACAACTGGAAGGTTGTTTTTATAAAAATACATATATTCTTCCAAATGGGATAGCTAGGCATGGAAAAAAAACCTGCTACAAAATTCCCTGAGCCTTTTGCCTTTTATTTAGTGGAGCATGACCCTAAATCTGTAGTTTTTCATGGCAAATGAATTTGGATCATCAGCTGTGCCCCTGGGTGAGCACAAAGCTTTGCTGTTCTTGCTCCTGGCATTCTGGGGGAGTTGCTGTTTGTTTTGATGTGGAAAATTCTGGCAAGTTGTTTGCATCTCCAAGTGGGGGTGGGTTTTTTAAGCAGGGTGGAAAGGAAATCTTTGCCACACAGCACCTTCAGCTGCCTGGGAGATGAGTGTTGTTATTCCTAATTAATGTATTGAGAAACAACATGAAGTGGCTTGTCTGTGATTGTTCATTAAGTCACTGGCAAAAGCCTGGAATAAAATCAGGAGATATTGAATTTGCATCTGTTGCCCTTCCAGCAGCTCGTTCTCTTTATTAACTTATTACTTTCTTTTTAAGGGGGTCTTTTGAGTATCTGCAAAAATCTCTTCATCGGGGGCCTTGTGGCACCTGAGATAAAAATACACCTGCACAGGAATATTTGCAGATTTGGGGAGGTAAATCTGCCTCAGCCACCAGTGGGGATCCCAGCCCTGCTGTTCCTTGACCTCTTCCCTCCCTCTCCAACTGGAGAAAATCAGGGCTTTGCTCCTCCCAGCCCCAGGTCAGGGAGGGGCTTTGGTGAGAAGGGAGAATCTCCTGGCAGCTCAGTGGATTTATGTGCCAGGAATGATTTCTTTAAAATATCCTCTTAATGTTCGTGGGATGCTTTTGGGAAACAAGTGGAATGAGATGAGCTGGGATGGGAAAGTCTCCCAGGCTGTAAAGCTGCTGGAACAACCAGGCAGCCTCTGGAAAATCTGTGCAGGGAAGTGATTCTGGAAAAGAATTAGGAAACAGCTTAATTAGTGAAGAATCCTGCAGATCCCTTGGAATATTATCTATATATATATTGTCTATATTTGTACTGTACAGCTTTAGAGGTGGGACAGATCAATTAATTATCAATAATTTTGGGGTGCTGGGTTCCCCCCCCTGCCCAGTGCTCCAGGGGAGGATCCTCCCGAGGGAAAAAGGGAATTTTCAGGGAAAGGGAATTTTCAGGAAGGGGCTGGAAGCTGCTGGGCCCCTGGGAAGGTTTCTCCCCATTCCAGGGTGGATTTTTGGATGGATTTTTCCCCATTTTTCTCTCTTGCTCTTGGAAAAGCCCAGGAGTGGCTCTGGCTGGGGAAGCTGAGCTGCAGAATTCAGCTGAGAATTGGAACTGTGGGGTTTGTGGGACACAAAGGAACAAATTCTGATTATTGCCAGCATCCAGACCCCCCAAGCTCTTGGGTTTGCTCTAAGACCTGATTGTCATTTTTTTAACACCACTCTTAGACTCCTGTTCCATATTTCTTTAAAAAAAAACCCCAAACCCATGGAATTTCTTTTTCACAAAACACAGGGAATGCCTGAACACTGTCAGCTGACTGACTTTGACCTCGGGAGAAGCAAAATTTTAAATCCTGCTGCAGGTATTTGCAGTCCCTGGGTGGCTCCTCCTGAGTCCCAGCTGCCTTTCTGGAGGCACAAAAGAAACTTGGGAGGAATATTTTCGATTATATGAGGTGCTGAGTTCCACTCTGGGTCACTCCCTGTGTAAATATTTACATGAAAACTCCTGGATCTCTGCAACCTCGCTCAATGTGAAGGTGTTCCATCCCTACAGAAAACGTTCTGTGAATAAAAAATTAAAAATTAAAAATAAATAAAGACAGGGAGTGTAGATGGGGAAGGACATTAAATCATTGAAGCATTAAAAAAATATTCTTTTCCAAGGGAATTATTTGGTCTAAAATGGAAAAGCAAATCCAGTGCTTAATTTCCCTCTCCTATTAGTTCATCAACCCCCTTTGCAGCTGTTTATTTCCCAAGAATAAAAATGAATGATGTCTTTGAATACCAGATGGGGACATAAAGCATCCTATTAATTAGAAAAGTCACTATTAATTGAATAATACAAATGATTAATAATTGTCCAGCTTTCCAAATTAGAATTCCTATTCCAGCTCATTGATTTTGTTTTGTGGTGGTTTTTTTTTGTTTTTTTTGTGCCCACCTCGAGTCATTAAAATTAAAATTAACATTGTCATTATTAACTTGTAGCTATTAGAGCTGCTGCTAATGCTTGTTTTTTATATTCCCTGAAAATACTTCAGGCAGCATTGCTGTCTAGACATTATCATTTTCTATTCCATCCCAAATTGTTCCCAGTGTGATTTCTGGTTGGAACATCACGCTGGAAGAAATACCATGAAATGAAACAGAAATTTATCTACAGAATCTTGTCAGAGCAGAATTCACTCAGCTGGCACAGACTGGGGGGATTCATCTATAAATTACTTTTTTTTTTTCTTACTTTTTGTGACCATAAAGCTCTGAGGAGTCCAGCATTGGTCAAATTCAAGGCACTTGGGTTGTTTTTATGAGAAAAAAAAAAGCAGAAGAAAATCTTGAGCATTGAGATGAAATCCTGAGTGTTTTCCATGCTGGTTGTGATTATTTTAATCCTTTTTTTTTTTGCCTTTTTTGAGCTCTCTGGTTGTTGCACACGAGCTGAGCAAGGAGCTCCTTGTCCCAGGAGAATCCTGAGTTCCTCCAGCTGGAAAACACCCCAGGAAAAAAAAAAAATCACCCATGGATTGTGCAGAGAGCATTCCTGGGTGTGCCAGCAGCAGGCAGGCTTGGGGCAAGGGGAGAGTGGTGGGGTTGGTTTGGTGGGTTGGGGTCTGGGGGGGATGCTGTGTGTGCTCCCCTGGGGCTCTGCCAGCACCCACAGGACCTGCTGGGGTTGGTGCCCCGGGGGCTCTGCAGCCCCTCTGCCCCAGGCTGTGCCACCCCCTGGGGTTTTGCCATTTTTGTCCTCCTGTCATCCTCAGGGGCACTCCAGACACGGGCAGCCCTGGAAACATTTCACCAAAGAATTACCAGAACTCCATTGTAAGGAACAGGAGAGGAACCAGGCAATAATCACCTGTTTGCCAGCCCCACCTGCCCCCTTCCCTCCCTCCCCCTGCCCCTAAACGCAGGGCACTGGCAGCTCTGCTGGGTTTAGGGGCACAAAAGGCAGGGCTCATCTGAAGTGGGAGGGTGTTGTCCCCTGAGGAAGCCTCCAACCCCGAGCCCCTGCAGTTTGCAGCCCACCTTTGGGGGGCTTGGCCAGGCTGGCGGGGGTTTGGAGCCCCTGGGACGGTGGGAGGGGTCCCTGCCCACGGCAGAGCTGGGATTTCAGGTCCTTCCAGCCCCAACCATTCCTGGGCTGAAGGTGGGAAAGGGCTCCAAGACCACCAGGTGTGACTCCCAGTGATGATTTTAACACCAGAGCCTTGCAGCCCCCTGGAGGGGTGGATGGGAGGAAGGAAGAGCTGAGGAAGGAGCTGATGGTTTTTCCTGGGTTCAGGCTGTGAATAAACTCCTCCCTGTGTGCTCTGAATCCATCAGTGGAGAGCTGATTTAAGCTTTCCCTGCATTTCCTGATCCTCTGCAGTGTTTGTGTCTCCTTCAGCTCAATCCTCACCCCAGCTCACGGAGAAGTTTGGGATGACAAAGCAGAATTTGCAGGGTTTGAGACACCTGGATTGGAGTGCACCTGCAAACACCCAGGCAGCCTTGGGAATTTGGGAAGGACGGGCAGGATCCAGTGTCTGCAGCTCTTGAAATGGAAGCTGGCCTTAAAACCCTGTAAAAACACAGAAATAAACTCCACTGATTTATTTAAAGTGCAAAGAGGTCGGAATTCAAGTGTCTCTTTAGCCAGAAAAACAAACAAGCAAACAAGCAGGGCCCAATTTCAGGTGGATTTAACATGCTGGTGGACAAGGGAATTTTTAATAGCTAATCTTCCCCTGCCAGCTCATGGGAAATATCAATCTATTAGGCAGGATTCGAGTGCTGAATTTTTAATGCACTTTTAGTGATTAAAGTGTTCTTTTCCTCCACTGCTTGAAAGAGATCACAGTGGCTTTAAAGAGCAGTTTAAAGTCGGGACAACAATGGGGAATTAATAACTGGAGTTGTCCATATTTCTCTCCAGGAGGGAAGGGCTGGGATCCTTTGCATCCAAGCCCTGGGGACAAGAGAAAATCCCTCCTTGGAGGGGCAGCCAGCGAGCCAGAGCTGCTGGAGAGGGTCCTGGAGTCTGCTGGCTCAGAGGGGTTGGGAGCTGGAAGGACAGGGGTGGGGGAACTTTAATGGGGATTATTTGTGCCAGTGGACATGGAGGGATGGGGTCCTGGTGTCACTGAGGGGAAAATAGGGATGGGGGCAGCTTTAATGAGAATTATTCATAATAATGCACATGGAGGGATGGGGTCTTGGTGTGACTGAGGGGAAAATAGGGATGGGGGCAGCTTTAATGGGGATTATTCATAATAATGCACATGGAGGGATGGGGTCCTGTTAGCACTGAAGGGAAAATAGAGATGGGCACAGCATTAATGAGAATTATTTGTGCCAATGGACATGGAGGGATGGGGTCTTGGTGTGACTGAGGGGAAAATAGGGATGGGGGCAGCTTTAATGAGAATTATTCATAATAATGCACATGGAGGGATGGGGTCCCGTTGGCACTGAGGGGAAAATGGGGATGGGCACAGCTTTAATGAGGATTATTCACACACCTGGTTCAGTTCAAGTTAAGGCAAAGCAGAGTAAAACTCAGGGTGCCTGTAAGCAATGTCAGCTATTTAAACCAAAAGAAGTTAAAATGGGAGCCATTTCCCAGCCCAAGTGCTCAGGGAAGCCTCCACCTCTCCCTGCTGTCCTGGACTCTCCCACCTCCCCTCCCTGGATAACCAGAGCTGACCTGAGCCAGCTGGAGTGCACAGGTGGAAGGGAATGTTCATGTCTAGGAAACCAAGAGTGGGATTTTTTAACACATGAATTAGGGTCTGCCTGGCCTCACTGAGCTCCTTCCTAAACCCTGGGAAACTGGGGAGGAAATTCTCTGTTTGCTTTATGGCTTAATGAATTAGACAAAGGGAGGAAAAATAGATTTAGCAGGCAGAGTGGAGAAAATTGTACCGTAAAATTAAAGAAATCTTGGCGTGGTTTGGGTTGGGAGGGACCTTCAGGATCAGCCAGTCCTGCTCTGCGTCCTGGGACCCCTCCCACTGCCCCAGGCTCCTCCAGCTCCATTCCAGGGAATCCCGTGGGGCTGTGGTTCGTTTGCTGTTATTTATTTTATTTATTCTGTGCTCAGCAGAGGGCACAGCCTTCAGACCCATGTCTGCAGTGAAGCCAAGCCCTCCAGGATTCCTGATCCCAGCGTTTCTGACCAGCTGGAGTTCAGCACCTCCCTGCACAGGCACTGAAATTATTCCTGCCCTGGGTGGGCAGGAATGTGGAGTCCTTGCTTTGGAGTTTTACCTAAGCAGGAAAACCTCTGGAATTAAACTCTGGCACACTCCCACAGTTTGTTTTATCCATGTCTGCAAGACTTTCATCCTTTTTTCCCAAACCACTTCTTCTCAGAGCTTTTCCTGACAGCAGAGAGGCAAGAAATGATGTTTTGCAAGATATTAACCATTAGCATCCTTTGATTTTTTTTTTTTCTGAACTACTTAAATCCTCATGTCTGTAAGATTTGCTCTGAGATATTTGGAGAGGGATATTTGCTTTTTCTCTGGCTCTCTGCTGCCTGGGGAGGATGGGAATGCAATGCTCAGTCCCACACTCACTGCAAGCTCTCCTTGGCTTGGTTTAGACCAGGATTGGGGAATATTTGGGGTGCACAGAGCCTGGATTTAGTCAGCAGGAATTCCACAGTGTGTTAGAGTATTACCAGGTATTTATCCCCCCCAAAAAAATCCCATTTTAACCACGGCTCCTGCCCAGTTCAGCCCAGCCACTGTGCTCAGGACTGGAGCTGTGGCTTGAGAGGGAAAGGTGAAAATCCTGTGTTTTCAGTGAACTCTGGGATGAGCAGCTGTCTCAAGGATGTGCTGCAGGACACAGAGAAAACCTGAATTTCTGCACTGCACCGAATTCAGGACAGCTGAGACTTCCAAGAACTGGAATTCTAACATTAAAGTCAAATTTTAACGAATTTTCCACCCCAAATCACTCCACAGTTCTCATTCTACACTGGGATATGTTCTATTGGAGCTGATTTTTGCTAATTTTTAACCTGTCTCCAGTTAAATGCAATTTTTACCCAGCTGCCAGATGGGATTTTCCAGAACAGGAGAGCAGAGAGGCTGTGGCTGTCCCTGGGTCCCTGAGCTGGCAGGGGTGGCCTGGGTGGGATTTCAGGTCCTTCCAACCCAAACCACCCCAGGATTCTGTGAGCACCGATTTCTCAAAGTAACTCTGGCACACAACACATTCTTCTACCGAGATTTGTCTTTTGGATTGGCAGCTAGCAGGTCCTTAAAAATGAAATTTTCAGCTCTCCACTTACACCAGCATTCCTTGAAAATGTCACAGCTGCTTGGGACTGGTGGCTGCTCCATTCATTCTCCTCATTACAGAGGAATTCTCATTCCCAAAATTGACCAAACCACTCTTGTCTCTTTGAGAAGATCTCATTTTTCTCCTGCTTTGTACCTACTGGCTCATATTTCCCCAGCTGGCAGATTTTGAACCTTTATTTATCCCCTCTCTTCTCCAGCCTCTCACCATCTTATTCCATATGTTTATTATCTTTTCCATCCCCAAGCTGTGAATAATTTTGAGGGAGATCAGGCAGCTGCCTGGGAATCAGCTGGTTGGCAGCAGCCTGGTGCTGGAGGAGTCCCTGAGTTAAGTCACAATTGCTGCTGGAGGATTTTGGAGAGCACAGAAAAGCATCCTTTCCCAGCAGTGCCAACCCCAGACTTGTCAGAATTACCAGCTGCTATTGGGCTGACTGAAAAATAGTGAATTAAAAGAAGAAAATCACAATGTTCTCTGTATTTATTTGCTTTCTTTTTTTTTAAGTTGTTTTTAATGCCAGGATGAGTTGAATTTTGCATGTTTAATGACACTCTGGAGTCTTATTTAATGAAAGGCTTAAAATTAGGAATAAAGTCAGTTTAATCCTGGGAATTTATCAGTGAATGGGTCAGATCTGCTTTCCAAGGGTGCTTTAGGAAATGAAGGTCCTGAATTAGGAATGGGGGGTCAGGTGGAACAAATCCCAATCCCACCCATTACATTCCTGCTATTTCTCCCTCAGCTCTTTCTCCTTTAATTCTGCACTGTGCCCGAACCACTGAGGTAAGATCAGACCTCAAATCTCCTTTACTGGGGCCAAATTCCTGCTAAAAGTCAGATTATTCTGCTCTCCTGAGGGAACTGGGAGCACCTCCAATCCACACATTTCGGGGTGGAGCTGATCCACAGCAAGCAAGGCAGGACTCCAAATTACAGTTCCTGACATTTCTCTTTGGGGAGCTGAGAAATTGTTCAAAAAATAAAAAATAAAAAAAACCCCCAAAGTCAAGCACGAATTCCATGCAGTTTATTCCTCCAGCTTTTCCACAGGAAGCTGCACAGGCACGGAAATAATTTGTGTTTGATTTTTGCCTGTGCACCCAATGGCTCAAAGAGGCAGCAGCCAAAGCAAAGCTCTCCCTGTCTGTAAAAAATCCCCAAAATATTTTGATGGAAGAAGAGCATGGTTATCATTAGCTGGGTTTAATATCAGGGAATTTTAAAATTCAGCCTCTGGCTTTCCTTGTGAATCCCTTTTATTTCCCCACTTGCCTTTCCTTTCATTTCTTTCTCTCCTTGCTTCAGCAGGAAGCTCATTTGTGCAGGGAGTGTGACCTGGGGAAGATCACAAGGATGGCAAAGGGCTCCTTCACTGCCTCAGACCTCTCTGTGGACTTCCTACGAGTCTGTTGGGGATAAAAATCACTCCAGACACTTTCATCAAGGAAATTCAGCTCAGATGCTCAGCCCAGGATCATCTCCACGGGAGTGTCGAGGTCTCAGGAGGCTGGATCTCTCACACACCTTGGGTGTGATGGATGTTAGCTTTATTTACAAGGGGGAACTCCTCTGTGCAATCTCTGATCACTGTNAGTTTATTTTCAGGGACAGCAGAGCCCCCTCTCTGCAGAGAGCTTTCCATGGTGCTCAGGGCTGTGTTCCCTCTTCCAGCCCGTGCCTTGTGTCAGGATTTGCTGGGGCAGAGCCAGGGGGGCTCTCAGCACAGGAGGGACCCCCAGGGTCCCTCACACTGGGGGCTTCTCTTGAATCCCCTCCCCACAAACCCTCCCAGACAGCCCCTCCTGGAAATCACCCCAGGAAATCCCAGCAGAGCTGAGTTCTGGCTCGAGGTCACGCAGACAAACCCCAGCCTGGCTCTGAGGGGGTTTGGAGGAACCTGGGGAGGTTTTAAAGCCACCCTGTGCACAAACTGTTCTTGGTTTGTTTGTGCATCTTGAATAATTAATAACCCCCAAAGGGAAGGCTGGAGAGTCATAAACTGCAGGCTCAGCAGGGGACTCCTTCCCAAAACCTGCAGCAAGGTGGGATCATTTCTTACATCCCAGTGGTAAAACAAGTTTATTTTCACCCGTCTTTAGCAGGGCTTTAATTACCCCGAGTGCAGAGGAGTCCTGGTTTGGCTCACTCCCATTTCTCCTCCGTTGGGAGGGGAAAAGATGAACAGGATTAAACCTGGAGCAAACCTGTTGAAGGTACAGCCCCACTGAGCTAATGGTGCTGCTGCTTGGTCGTCGCTGATTGAGTTTTAATTCAAGATAAATTAGGAATCAATTTAATTAGAGGAGCACGGCAGGGTGTGGGGTTGAGCTGAGGGGCCCGTGTGAAACAATCCATGATTTAAACAGTCCCTGGCCACACTGGAAACTCCTGCCCGGGGTGAGGAAGGGTTTTCATCCCTGGATCCTGCTGCAGGCTGAGGCAGGAGGGACAAAGCCCAAAAGCTTGGCTGCCCTGAGACATTTATGGTTCTTAAACTGCCTCATTTTTGTCTGTCCCTTCAAAAGCTTCTTAAATAAAGTGTTAAACTGAGCCCAAGTTGTCACTTCGGGGACTCTTCCCAGACAGTGAAACCTGGATCAGCTCTTCTTGACTTGAATATATTCTGTTTTCTGAGGAATCCGTCTTCTGATCCTGCTGAAATAAGGAAAGGAGGTTTTGCCTGTTCAGGTGGAAGGTCTTGGCACCATCTGAGGAGGGATATCGTGGAGTGGGGGCATTTCTTGGACAAGAAGCAGAGCTGAGCAGATCAAGGGGCCAAATTCCTGCTCTGCTTTGGAGATTAATCCCTCAATTCAACTGAGATTTTTAGGACTGAATTAAAGGAGCAGAAAAAAAAAATTTAAAAGTAAGAACCCATGAATTAAGGGCTTAAAAACTGATACTGCTTTGAATCAAAGATATTTCCATGCTGTCTGTTAATGGCAGTGGCACAGGATCAATTAATAGAACATAAGGCTTTTGTTTATAACGCTCCAATTTCTTCACATCCGGAATTGTTCATAATACAGAGATTATTTTTAAACTCTGACTTTCAAAAGAGCCTGACAGTTGTCAGTCTCAGCTGAATTAAAATTATCCTGACACCTCATGATTTCCAGCCTGCACATCCCTCATTATCTCCCTGAATTGAGGCTCACTTACAGGAGTTTTAAAGATGACGAAAGTGAGGTGCAAAGGGAGAGAATCTTCCAAGCTCCCAGGTTTTTGGAGGGTTGCACACAAATCCCAACACTTCCCAAGGGGATAAATTGGAAAAATACCTGTGGGGCTGGGTGAGGGACCCAGGTCAAAGGTTTGGGCACAAACCCAGCTTTGGGGCCTCTGCTCAGGGGGTGATGGGGAGGCTGAGCTGCTCCTCTCGTGGAAATGCCATCCCAGCCCCCTGAAAATGCATTTTCGGGTTTGCCAGCATAAATTGCTGCCTTGGAAATGGCAAAGGAAAACGGTGCGAGCGTGGATGTGGAGAAACTTCTGCTCGACATTAGGAACTGGGAAAGCAAGCTATTAATAGATCCAGTGCTGCTAAACAGGGGGAGAAATGGGAATCCGAGCTACCGAGTGGAAGGAGCCACTGTGGGAAATAAATCCCAGATTTCCACCGGGACACTGCTCAGATGAGCCCAGAGCAGCAGGAGGAGGGGGGGGGGAAGGAAAATCCTTTATGTGCCTTGGAATAAAATCAGCCCGACCTCCAGAGCCCCCCCAGGACCCCAGCCCGGGGGGAAAAGCCTCGTGGGACAGGAGGTGGGAATGCTGAGCCGAGGGAATGGGCACCGGCTGCTGCCTGCTCTGCCCTGCACTGCAGCCCCACCTCCATTAACTGCCTTGCATAATTTATGCTCCTCCTGATTTAATCACTCCGGAGTTGCCGTGCTCACTGGCAGTTGCTAGATTGCTTTATTAAATTTAGGCTGTGTTGAAGGAAATTTATTTTTGTGTATTCCTCCTTCATAATTTTTTTTTTTCCCCCTTAAATGCTGTCACATAAATTAGGGCGTTATCAATGAATCTGCATGAGGAGCTTGGCTGTTTAGTTCTGGGGCCAGAATCCCCTAAATCATGTATGACACCTGTATTATAACTTACTTCTCACTATTCTTCTCCTTGATGGATTTACTTCCCCAGCTCCCTTTCGTTTCTATCAGACAGAGCATTCAAATTGGGAAGCTAGGGAGGGAAAAAATGGATTTTGTCTCTTTATTCAGGAAGGTGAAATAGCAAGATGTAAAAAAGATCTGTTCAGTCACATCATGGCATCAAATACTGACATCTTTTTATTTCCCCTTCCCACAGGAGTGGTAGGACCAGGGGAGGAGAAAGGTGCTTTTTGTGGGAGCTGCTTTGAGGGGGCTAAGTCCAGGAGAGGATTAAATATTATAATGGAATGGGTTGGGTTGGAAAGGAAATAAAAACTCACCTAATAAAAAAATTTAAAAAAATAAAAACTCCCCAAATTCCACCCTGTGCCGTGGCCAGGGCACCTCCCACTGTCCCTGGTGGCTCCAAGCCCTGTCCAGACATTCCCAGGGATCCAGGGGCAGCCCCAGCTGCTCTGGGAATTCCAGCCCAGCCCTCCAGGGAGGAATTCCTTCCCAACATCCACCCAGCCCTGCCCTCTGGCCATTCCCTCTCGTCCAGACCCTTATCCCGATTCCTTCCCGCAAGGAGGAGGAAACTCTGATAACTAAATGAAGAACTCAGAAAATACAAATCCTTTCCTCTCTTTTTAGTCACTCCCTTATGTCATTCGGCCCCAAAACCTCACGAATGCAGCCAGGGCAAGGATCTGGATTTTGGAGAAATGGTGTCACTGGTAAAATCCCCTTTGGGTGGAGGGCTGCCCTTCCCTGCTGCTCTGGGTTGGAACCTGCTCTGCAGATCCAGAGCTCCTCTTGTGCAAAGTTCCATGATCCCATTTCTTCTTACACAGGCTCTACGTGGCACATGGAGCAGTTTAAACAGTAAGAAATTTCCAGATGTGCAGAAACCAAAGCTAACCCCTCCCAGCACCACCACCCTTGGGTCCAGACACGTTTGAACATCTGGAAAGTCAACCTGTGCTTGATTTTTGGGGGCAAACATCTCTTTAAAAGCCCAGTATTCACTAGAAAGTAGCATTTTTCTTCATAAAACACGCATCAATCCTGATTTAGATGCAAGCAGAAAATATTTCCCTCAAAAGTCCTCACCAGAAGCAAAATATTTCCAGAATTGGTGTCTATTCATCAGCAAGAGCTGATGTGGACATAATACAGGCTTGGATTGAATTTCTTCCTTGTTATTTGTCTGCAGGTCCTTGATTTATGAATTTATCCACACGTGTGTGGAGCCATCCTTCAGCTGCCTGAAAACTACCCCATGGAAGTGTTTTTAATGGGAAATTGTTTTCCCCGTTATTCATCTCATTGCTGGGATCTGCTTCCAGTGGTAAAATTAGATTTCCTCCAATAATTCTTTTCAGGCAGCTGTCAACATCCTCCTGATTCTGCTTTTCTCTGCCAAATTTACATTCTTCCTTAGCAAAATAAATCTCCCACGGGTTACAAGATTTTTTTTTTTTATCTCCAAAGCTATCCCTTGGATATACACGAGCGCACGGCTGTATCGCTGTAAATCCTCCAAAAGGGGGAAAAAAGCAGTGGAAATTAGAGCTTTTTAATGAGAAAATTAACTCTGCACTGGTTACTTAAGGCTTTTTTTCCCCCATCTGTTTTATTAAGCATCCAAAGTGGAGCAGGCCTAATCTTCCCAGATTAAAGTTCCACAAATTTGAGGAGTGGAGTACATGCAAATATTCTTTTGTAGTCTTGCTAAAATACTGTAATCCACAGAAAAAAGGGGGAATTAGACTTGTGAAAAGGAGATTCTGCGTGCTGCTGTCATTTGGGATGCCCAGAGGAGCTGTGGCTGCCCCTGGACCCCTGGGAGTGTCCGAGTGTCCGGAGGGCTTTGAGGTCCCTTCCAGCCCAAACCCTTCTGGAATTCTGTGATTTGTAACAAAACTCTTCCTGTGAACCCCCCAAAGCTGGGGATTGGAGCCAGGACTGCCCTGGCCAGGATCCTGCTGGGAAGTTTGAGCTCAGCTGAGCCCCTCTGGAGCTCCCCTGGGAAACCAGAGTGCAAACCTGATGGATGGTCCCACTGGAATGGGTATTTCAGGGAATCAGGGACCCAAAATCCCACCCAGTGCCACCCCCTGCCACGGGCAGGGACCCCTCCCAGTGGGCCAGGGTGCTCCAAGCCCTGTCAGCCTGGGGATGATGGTGTAGGGAGGGATGGGATGATGGGATAATGGGATAATGGGATCCATGGGATGAGATAATGGGGTTGGATAATGGGATAATGGGATGGGATAATGGGATTGGATAATGGGATCCATGGGATGGGATGGGATGGGATGGGATGGGATGGGATCCATGGAACGGGATCCATGGGATGGGATCCATGGGATGGGATCCATGGGATGGGATGGGATCCAGGCTCTGATTCCACACTGAAATTCCACGCTGATGTTTTACACTATTCCTTGCAAGACTACATTTCAAGAGTCTGGTTCTTGCACAGTGGTTTTGAGAGAAGCAATCCAAGCGTTCCCTTTTCTGTCCCCTCTGTCCTGGTGCTCCAGCAGAGCCTGGGCACTGCCCCTTCCCATCCAGGGGTACAGGGGTGTCAGCTCGGCCAGGGTTGGGGCTTTTTCTGGGAAGAAGCTGCTGGGGAGCTCCGTGATTCCCTTACTGCCTCTCTCACTGTCAGAGCACTCTGGCTGGCTGGTTTTTTCCTGCCAGATCTGCACACAGCTCCCTGCTCCTCATCCCTTCCTCCCCTCCGTGCCCACTCCTTACACAAATCCTGCTCCAAACACACTCCTGACAAAATTGCCTCCCAAATTACAGCAGCATGGAAAGTTTCATTCCTGACTCGTGCTAATCCTGAGAGGAACAAAGAGTGTCAGCTCCCATTGCCCTCACCCAGCAGAGCCTCCTGTGCTCGGGCTCTGTGTGCAGCCCTGGGAGCAGCAGCAGTGACAGGAACACTGTGACACTTTAATAGTGCCTGATAAATCACTGTCACCCGCTCCTGGGGGCACAGGGAGCACGAGGGAACAGATTTCTCTGCTGTCCTGCTCTCCCTCCTCCTGCCTGGCACTGCCCTCCTCGTTCAGGCTTGAACCAGCTCAGGGTGTGGGGCTGCAGTGCTTCCCCAGGCAGGCACTGGCCACTAAAAATTCATTTTTGAGCAAAGGAAGAGCAGGAATTGGGGAAACGTCGTGGCTGGCACACTTTCCTTGTGATCTCCAAGGTCATTGAATCCAACCTGTGACCTGTCCCCACCTCCTCAGCCTGGTGCCACATCCAGCTGTTCCTTGGGCAGGGATGGGGATTTCCCAGGATCTTCAGGGATCCTGACTGGCACTGAGATGTCCCTGCTGAGGAGCATTTGCTCTGCTGCAAGCAGGAAGAATTCTGCAGAATTTCCTCTTCTGCCTGGCTGCTGCTCAGGCTGCTTTGGCTCTGCCTGGCTGGGCCAGCTGGTCCATGGCACCGGGAGCCACCCAAATCCCAAGGGAATGTCAGGCACTGCAGGAATCTCGATTTGCTCTCAGGGGGAGGTGGCACAGTCGATGTCCCAGTGATCCAGCTGGCAACCCATTAATGAGGATCATGGAATCACAGAATATTCCCAGTGGGAAAGGACCCACGAGTGCAGCTCTTGAGTGAAAGGCTCATCCAGGGAGCAATCCTGGGAAAATGGAGCCAGTGGGATCCATTGGGGTGCACTGGACTCGTGGATTTGGGAGCTGGGCTTCCCTCTTTAATGCCTTTTGCTATGAAGAAAAAATGAAGCAGAGCCACCTCCAACCCTCCCAGGTTCTGAATTCAAAGCATCTGTTCTTCTGAGATTGTCTCAAGGTGCTTTCTAAATATTTGGAATTAGGATACAAGAAAAATTGAATTCTCCTGAAGAGTTTGCAAATCTGAACGGTCCCGATAAGAAGAGGATTAAAGGAAAGTTGTTTGAACAAACCAAGATGGAATGATGAAGGTCTTTTTGGCACAGCAACTGTGCTGCCAGGAGAATAGAATCCAGATCTCTGGAATTAATTAATATTAATTCATTATTTGTGTAATATAAATCATGTAATTACCATGTGCAATTTCCGTTTCAAACTCGGTTAATTTATCATTTTATGTCCTTGTAAACTATGGTTGAATCCAGCAGCTCATTTTTATCTTTGTGCTAATTAATTCTTCTCTCACATAACTCTGGGTTTGTTTTCTACCTGGCATGGACAGTCAGGTGTTCAGGCACAGCCTGTGCTACCGAGATGGGATGGGAGGGGCTCAGTGCAGGCGTTCCTGGCTGTGCAAATGTTCCTCCATGGGAGCATCCCTGGAGCCACAGCACAGCCCTGTGCACGTGCACTCACCCATTCCCTTATCTCCTGCTTTTCCAGGTTTATCCAAGGCCAGGCTGGACGGGGCTTGGAGCCACCAGGGGCAGTGGGAGGTGGCCCTGCCCATGGCCCTGCCATGGCCCTCCAACCCAAACCAGTCCATGATTTTTTATATTTTTTTTTCTCAGAAAATGGAGTTTTTTCATCATTTTCTTTTCCCCAGCTTTCTCTCCAAAGGCTCCTGGTGGGATTCTTGGGATGTCCTGTGCAGGGACAGAAGCTGGATTTGAAAATCCTTGTGGGTCACTTCCAGTTCAGGCTATTCCATGATTCCTTCCTTTCCTCCTGCCATGAAATACATCCCCCATGACCTTATGGGGCTCTGAGCACAGCTTGGGTTTGATCTTTATGAAAACAAGAGCAGCTGATAATTTATTTCATTCCAAACTCACATTTTTAATTAGCTGTCTACTACGAGCAATATTTCCTCACCCCATCCATTGACAGGGAGACAGTCAAAGCTGTATTTTTAGTTCCTGTGCTCTGCTTCTCCCTCCAGATGCTCATCCTCTCTCTTTTTTTTTTTTTTTTTCCTAATGTAAAACTATTAATTAATGAGAGACAATCATTCACACGGTGCCACTGGCTGTCAGGAATTAACAAATGCCAGTTAAAAAAGCAAAATAACAGAACTGGGAGCACAGAGAGGTGGCAGCAGGAGCAGGGAGATGAGAGGAGTTAATTGCTGGACTTCCCAACATCCAGGGAAGGGAGGTGTTGGAAAAGTTTACAGGGGGGAATTAATGATGTACAACAAATTAACTCGAAATGCTAAAGCTGGGAGGGAAACCCTAATTGTGAGAGAAGGCAGGGTGAGGACTGGGAAGAGGGATGGTGGGGACAGGACAGAGCTGCTGGGTGGAGCCTTGGAAGGGAGCTCGGGATCTGCTCCAGGAGCACAGGAGGCTGTGGAACATCAGACCCGGGGCTGGAGCATCCCCGGGCACTGCTGCTCCTGCAAACCCCCTCTGTGGGTCTGGCACAGAGGGGGAGAGACCCCTTTGGTTCCCAGAGCCCTCAAATGGGGCTGTGCCTCTCTTGGAGGGCTCACCAGCTGTGGCCCGAGGAGTTTACCTTTTCTATTTGCCATTTGTGAGCCTGCAGCTCTTCAGTGTGTCACTCCAGACCCCACACGCGCTGCCAGGGTCAGACACAACAATTCCTGGCCAGCCCTGGCACTCCAGGGCCCCTCAGTGCCCCAGGGCTGAGGGGTGGGCACAGCAGTGAGCTGGGCAGCGCCCTGGGGGTGACTGACTGCATCACCTGGGGGTGGGACTGGGACATCGACCCCGGTGTGCAAATGGACCCAGCTGATCAAAGTGTGAAAACCCGTGGCCCTTTTTTAGGAATAGCCCAAAAATCATCCTTTTTTGTAACCCCTGATCATCCTTTTTTGGGTGCAGCCCCTGGGTGCAGCCCCTGGATGTACCTGAAGTCCCTCCAATAAATACCCCTGCTTTTTATTCCCTTAATTCTGTCTGGCCCCTGTTTTTAGAGAGTTCCAAAAAGGCACCAAGGGGCAGCCTGACCTGAGACCCCCCCTGCTCCTGGCTGCTCTGGAGCTGCAGCAGTCGAGCCCAGCAGAAGTTCCCCAGCTCAGGGCTTTGAAAAGAGACATCTGAGCACCGCAATGCCTTTTTCATCTCGCAGCACGATTGTGTTCTCCATCAGTCTTTGCTCCAACCCTCCCAGTACTAAAGAGAATAAAAAAATGCCCCTTGATTTCCTCGGCAGGCTCTGGACCAAGCCTCTGCTTTGTACAGTATTTTCGGTGTAGGAGGGGAAAATGAGGTGAATATTAACAGACAAGGCTGAGTTCCCTCAGGGCCCCCGAGGAATTTGTTATCTGGGTTTTGGGATCACACGCTGGAGGGGTCAGCTATTAATAGTTCCTAAGAGCTGAGCTGGGGATCATTAGGTGCTCTGAGTAAATTACGAGGCTTTTGTTTGAGGTGGGTGTCATGTTCAAGGGGTCGGTAATTAAAGCTGTTTCTGGGTTAATGTTTTATCTGTTCATCCAGCCGTGGAATCAATTCATAGTAAAGATCCCTTTTTAACACGCTTGCACTACACATCCCTGAGGTTTTGATAAGCGCTTTCCAGGGCTGCTTGGATTTTTTAATGGATTCCTCCTTGGGATGGCTATTTTGATGCGTGTTAGAAATCCTTCAAGCAGATCCTTTTCCCACCACTGGCTGGCTATTTGCTGTTCCATTCCATGTCAGCTCATCCTTTCATCTTCCTCAGAAGTCTTTTGGAAGTTTACTTTAGGCTTGACATTCCAAATGTTATTTATTGTGCCGTCTAGCAGGGTGTCTCTCCCTCCATGTGACCTTTCAATATCATTTCAGAGCTGAGCCTCCGGCCCTCGGAATATCTGGGATGATGGCTGCAGAACATTTTGCTCAGACAATAACAGCATTTTCTATTCAAAAAATCAGTGCAAGGAGTCATCAGCCTCTCATTACAGCCTCCTCCTCATGGCTCTGCAGTGCAAACCCACAGAGGAAGGTTTGAAATCGCTTCTGCTGCAGCAGAAGAAGCCCCCTGGACACAGAGATTCCTTTTCCAATATCACTTTCCAGCCCCAAACCATCCCAGAGAGATGACTGAAGGGACCTGGTGACATTCTCCATGAGAACACCCTCCTGCCCTTCCTTTGCTGAGCTGCAAATGTCCTTTCAGCCTCTTTCCAGGCAGGAATGCTCTTTTCTCGCCTGTTGATGCAGCTGGGAGGATCAATAAGTTTGTCTCTTTTCTCATGTCTCTGCTTGTCCTCAATTACATTTGATTGGAGTTTGAGCAGGGAGTGTTTAGTTGCAGCACTTGATAGTTCTCTGGCAGAAACCTGCATAATTTGGGGCAATTTACTGAGTGTTGTCGTGCATCAGGTACCTATTTTTAAGCAAAGCTAATGAGAGTTTTGTTCTACCTGTCTGTGATGTCTCCTGATCCCCGTTCCTGACCTTGCCTGGGGCTCACGTTTCTGTAACTGTTCAGGCTGCAGTGTAAACAATTCTGTTCCTACTGTATTTCTGTTTACCAGTGTGGCTTAGGGGGATTTTTTTTTTATTGAAAACCCTTTACCTGTGTTTGTTCAGACAGAAATTATCTACGCCACGGCATGCAGGGCAGCATTTTGTTCTCTTCTCTTCCTTTCTTGGCCTAAATAAAAGGTGAGACAGGCAGAAGCACCAAAGCATTGCCTCTCACCTTGAAAGCACAGGGGAAACCCATAAATTGCAAATATTGGAGTTAAGGTTTTGAAGATTCTTGATAGAAATACTACCAAAGGAGAGGCACCCCTGGGATTTACACCAGGCTTGGATTTAATTATTCTTAGGGAAGCATAATGTCCTGCCAAGGCATTTGTCCTTTGCTGTCAGGGCTGCAAGCACCAATTTCACTTTTCCAGAGAGGAGACCCATAATGGTCTGAAAAGAAGCAAGTGAAACCAGCTGTGGCTGGGATTATTGTAATTTTTGGTGTCTTTGAAAGCTCACCCTGTTCAGGGCGCTCCAAATGCTCTTCCAGAATTGCACAGGGGCAATATTTGCTTTGGGTTTGGCTAGAAAGGGGATTGTGTTTGTGAGGACACAGAGGCTCAGCTCCCCATTCATTTCTGATGAAAATTTAGCACCCAAATGCCCCTGGGTAGTTGTGAAAAATCTCCTCTTTTAGTGGGAGGCATAAAAGTGAGCGTTTGGAATTAGCTGAATTGTGTGAGTAGTTCGTTAGTGTTGGAGATGATAAAAAATGCTCTTCCAGACAATTAATTATCTCCTGAGCTGCTCCAGAGGTGACATCTCCTTCCTGCCTCGGAGCACTTTGTTGCTGGCCCAGAGCTGGGGAGTTTGTGCTGCTTTTTAACTCCTTAGCCTACTTCATCTATCTCAGGAAGTTCTCAGGAGCCATAAAAACGTCTCACAGTCATTTAAGCTCCTCCACTTTATCAATATTGGTATTTAGGAAGCAGGGAACGACTCCTAATTGTTTTCCTGAGCTCTGCCACGTGCAGAGCTCTCATTAGCTCTGCAGGGAGCTCGTGGGCAGGGGCAGGAGTTTCCCCTGGGCTCTTTGGTGCTGTCAGCAGTGGTTGAGGTTTTTGGGGGTTCTCAGGCAGCAGAATGTCAGGAGCCCTCACTGCTGGGAGACGTGCTCCTGCTGAGCAGATTTTTCTGTGCAGAAGGGTTTATAAAAGCTTGACTTTTCTCTCTGCACAAATAACCTCTTGGAGTTGCCCTAGGGTGGGATCAGAGAGTCAGGGAATGAGCTGGAAAAGACCCCCAAGGCCACCAAGGCCAACCTTGGCCCAAATCCCACCACGGGGAAATGCCTGGTCTGCTCCTCTTTAAACACTTCCAGGGCTGGTGACCCCACACATCCCTGGGGTCATCACACTTTTCTGTGGACCATTCCCCACTTTCAGCCTGAGAGCTGAATTTGAAAAATACCTTGGGTAGGATAATGCAAATTTTTTCTGTAAAGGTCCTCCTCAAGCTCACAAAAAGCTGACTTCTGTTACCCTGCTCTTCTCTGGGAGAGTGTTACAGAGATTCCCAATCATCCCAGAGATTCCCAGAGATTCCCAATCATCCCAGAGATTCCCAATCATCCCAAAGATTCCAAATCATCCCAGAGATTCCAAAAGATTCCAAATCATCCCAGAGATTCCCAGAGATTCCCAATCATCCCAGAGATTCCCAATCATCTCAGAGATTCCCAACCATCCCAAAGATTCCAAATCATCCCAGAGATTCCCCACCATCCCAATCATCCCAGAGATTCCCAATCATCCCAGAGATTCCCCACCATCCCAGAGATTCCCAAAGATTCCCAATCATCCCAGAGATTCCAAATCATCCCAGAGATTCCCAGCCATCCCAATCCCTCTCAGTCCATTCCCATTGCTCTCCATCACACCCACTCTACTCTGGTTTTCCAGGCCTGGAGCCTCTGAGTTCCTAAAACTCATTTTTCCTGATGTTTTGAGTTGTTGAAATGGTGTTCCCACAGCCTGAACATCAACATCAATTGTGTAATGACATTTATATTTAGAATTCTTTCTGTGGGACAGACTTTCTTTTGCTGTCCCTCTGGTTTTCTGTCACTCCTTCACCAATCACAGTGGCCTGTCCAAAATGTATAAAAATTTGAAATAAACAAAGCCAAACAAATCTCCCCAAACTATCCCCAAAATTCGGAATTATCATCTGAAATAAGCAAAGCCAAATTAATCTATCCCAAAAAAAAAAATAAAAATAAATCTCTTGTCGTGTGTTATTCAGCACAAGTGGCCCATCCCAGGCTCTGTTTTGCATCCTGGGGGTCTCAGTTCCCTTCTGCCTCGGGATCACTCAGCTGAGGGGAGCCAGGAGCTCTGCAGAGCCCTGGAGGATGTGTGGAGCACACCTGCCTTGCTAATTACCACATGCCAGCTCTAATTGCACGACTGCAGCAATGGGATCACACCACTTCCCCTGACGTGTTGTGACTGGAGCAGCCCACGATGATTCCTCAGCTACCTGTTGCCCCAAAATGAAATATTTGTCTTTTCTGACGCAAATTATAATTATCCCAAGGAACTTGGAGGTTCTTCCTCCTCCCCTCCCCCTTTTTTTGTCTTCCTAATTATCGCTGTGGCTCCCAATGGAAGTGGTTGGTACAGCTGCTCATTAGCCAGATACTTTATTTAGCAATTACCAGAAATTTAGGGAGCCAATTTGGAAAAAACACCACAGAGTTTTGCCTTTGGAAAATCCTCAGGTGCAGCTCCAGCTCTGTTGGTGTAAATGGAATAAGAAGCTGCACTGATGTAGCTGCAATCCCTTGAAGCAAAGACAAATTTAGCTTTCGCTTAAAACCTGGACACCAAATTTTATTGATTGATATTGAAGCTATAAATTGAGCCTGACTTTAGCAGGCCTGAGCCTGCCCAGCACCAGGAGCTTCCAGAGAGACAAGAGTTACACTGGCCCAGGATCCTGACTGAAATCCTGGGACCTTTCATTATTCCCTGGTGAAGCCACTGCAGCTCAGCCTGGGCGGTCGAACGCAGCCTCCAACCCCAGGGAATGGAGCTCCTGGGAGCCCAGAGCTCCTGTGGAGCTCTCCAGCCTCTGCTCCATGCTCATAGCTTAGTCCCAAAACCTTCCACTCGGTGAAGATTGTGGCGACCTTGCCATGTCACAGCGTCAGGATGAAAACAAGGTGGAATATTTGGGGTGGGTAACCCCAGGAGCAGGAGCCAGGTGGGGACGTTGATTCCCGCGGGAATGAAGGGCTGCAGGTGGATCCTGGGAGGTTTTATCCACCTTTCCACGGGGTGCACAGCTGGCACAGAGGGTGTAAAGCTCCAGCAAAACTTGGGTGTGGTTCCGTTCAGCTCTGCTGTGCCCGGGGGTCTCCATGCGCTGGTTCCCAGCAGGAGCTGGCCAGAACTGGGATCTCCAGACCCCGAGAGCTGGGGAGGGACCAGCCGGTGAGATTCCAGCCCGGCAGGAGGAGGGGGAAGGCAGCCTTTGGCAAACAAAGTGCTGTAGGGGTTAACTGAGGGCGCTGGCTGCGTTCCCGGCTTTGTCACCGATTTCTGGGTGACCTTGGCTGAGTCACATAATCCTTCTTTACCTGAGAGCTGTGTGTGGGAGTGATGATGTCTCCCAGGGCAAAAAGGCACCTTTCCTGCTGCATTCTGATGCTCTGGTGTCTGGGATCACAGGTGTTTCTAGAAACCCGGGACATTACAGTATGGATTGTCCCATCCTACGTGCGTCTGGAGCCCTGGAGAGGCGCAGAGCTCTATAAATACAGAAAAAATCACCCCAGAGCCTGCTGGATCCCTTCCTGCACGCTGCAATCCTGGCAGATGTGTTCCCAGCAAGATTCCCCCGGATTCCACCGCCGAGCGCCGTCCGGATGCCGGGCAAACAAAAGAAGGAGATTAATTAGGCTGTCATTGTGTGAAATTGGGTTTGGGGAGAGCGGGCACGCTCCGTAGCCTGCACGGAGCTGGGCCGTGTTTTTAATTAGAGGGACTGAGAGGGGGGAAAGGAGCCGGGTTTCGAGGGGCAGGGGGGCTGTGGGGGTTGTTTGGGGGCGAGGGTCGGGGGGTGCCCTGCTCCCTGCTCAGCCTGGGCACACCGAGCCTGCGGGGCTGAGCAAATACACCCCGGAGCTCCTGCAGCGGAATTCTCTCGGTTCTGGGAGTCATCCTCGCTGAAAACCTGAAATTCCGTGCGTGGCCAGCCCAGCATGACCCCTGGGAGCCAGGGAAGGGCTGGCTGCTCCCGCTGGAATCTGGGAGCCCCCTTGGCAGCAACAGCGGCTGCGGCGTGGCTGGATGTGCCCCAGGGAAGGGCAGGGGGTGCTTGCTGGGTGTTGCCAAAGCTGCCCCCAATTCCAGCTGAGGTGCAGCCCAGGCTCTGCCCTGTCTGCATCTTCTCCCTTGGCAGCTCCCTAGAATCCCCAACTGCAGCTTTTTTCCCTTCTCTCCCCTTTCCCCCTTCTTTCCCCAGCCTGGTTTGGGGTTCTTTACCCGGAGGCTGAGCTGTGCTTGCAGACAGGTGGAGTTTTGGTGTCAGTTCCTCGCAGCAAGGCTGTTCCAGCTCCCCTCTCACCCTCCAGCAGGGCAGGGAGCTGCCAGGGGCACCTGCAGACCTGGGGCTGGCTCCTCCTGAAGGTCCAGGAGGTGAACTGGGGCTCAAACCCTCTCCAATTTAGCTCTGCTCCATTACCTGGCTCTCCCAAACACCTGTTGTGTTCTTGCCTGCCCTCAGAGAGGAGGGAGGGAGCTGCTTTGGGGAGTGTCTCAGTCCAGGTGAAAAGATCCCAACTCCCCCTCGTGGTTTTGCACTTCGAGCCGGAGAAGGGGATGTTGCTGAGTGCCCTCCATCGCTGGAGGCAGAGTGAAATAATTCCCCAGCTCCCTGGTGCTCAGTGCTGGGCTCCAGTGCAGCCCCAGCTGTCCTGGGATTGCCCTGGGATTGTCCCAGGGACAGCCAAGAGGGCTCCCTGATCCCAGAGGCTTTGAAGGTATTCCAGAGCCTCAAGGCAGCCCCTGGGAACCCTCGAATCCAGGACCCAGCAGCTTCTTCTTGGAATCAGAGGGAGTTGGGAAACCCCAGGACAGCTACAGACCCAGCTGGAGAAGCTCAGGCACAGCTTTTGGAGTGTCCTCCATCCTTCCTTGGAGTGTTCTCCTGCCTAGCTTAGAAAAATCAGGGCTCTTGTCCGAACAACCCTCTTGAGCTTTTAGAAATTCCATCCTGTGCTAAGTTTTCCAAGTGTTCAGGAATTTGGATGCTCCCTCCCAGCTCCCAACCCCAAAAACTCCGACCCCCCAAACAACCCCAGCTGCTTTCGTGCTCGTGGGCACCCAAAATCCAAACTGGCCCTGGAGAGCTCAAGGCAGGTCTGACAGCCAGATCCAAGTGCTGAAGCCACAGAGACACCCTTGGAATCCTTATCCCAATTTTGTCCCCCAGTAAATAAATTGTTTTAAAGCTGAAATCTTAAAATCACTCAGGCTTTCAGTGACTGCCTCAGAATTTTTTTTTCTCCCAGCCATAATGCCAAATTATACAGGGTATATCCCATGTAATTCCTTTCCTGGCTCTATCTTATCTCCAGCTCTTAGCTGATGTGATTGAAAAACTCTGCCATTCCGTGACATAAATCCCAATAAAGCCCCAAAGGCCAGCCAGGAGCAGGTCCAGTCACTTTGAAGTGATGCTCTCTCCTTATATCTAAATATTTTTGTCTTGATTTATTTCTTTAATTAATTCTTTTTAATTAAAGGAATGAAAAGACTCAAATTGCACCTCCTGATGCTGGGCTGGAACAACAGTGTGGGAAGTGGGGAGGAGAGAAAAGCAGTTGGATGTGTTTGGATCTGGAGCTGTTGTATTTTGCAGCAAACAAATTTTTCTGTTTATTTGTCACTTTCTTATTTTATTTGTCAGGTTTTTTATTTTATTTTATCCATGTGGTCGAGCTGTGAGTCTCATGTGCCTGTGAGTCTCCAGGGCCAGCCTAAAAAAAGAACAATGTCTTACACTTTGAATTCTTCCTGGCTCGAGTGATTGAATTCCCAAACTCTTCTCCCTGTTTTCAGCACAGCAGCAAAAGGGAAAAAAGGGTTCCTTGCTTTCTGGGAGAAAAAAAAAAAGGGTGGAAATATGGGAAATTCTTTGTTCATCTCTGTCTGAGCTGTCTCTGTTCCTGCTTCAGTTTAGAGGGATTTGGGGAAGGAATTCCTGGCTGGGCTGGAATGCCCAGAGGAGCTGGGGCTGCCCTGGATCCCTGGAAATGTCCAAGGCTGGGTTGGATCCCCTGGAACAGTGGGAGGTGTCCCTGGGGGTGGAAGGGACCGGTGGGATAAAACAATAGAGGCACACAGCAGGGATGAAAGGGATTTTTATCTGTTTATTCAGGGCTGTAACGCCCCCAATCCACATCTCAGACTGAATTCCCCCAGGGTGACCTGGTGGGACGCTGGGGCTTGCACAGCTTCTCCCTCTGAGCCTGAAATGCTCCCTGTAAGCTGCTCGAGGGAACAGGGGGGTCTCCAGGATGGAGAAATTCTAGATTTGTGTTGAAGGTCTGCAAGGTTCACAGAATTGCCAAGACTGGAAGAGACCTTCAAGCTCCTCCAGCAGCTCCATCCCCACCCCTAAACCTTGTCCCCAAGTGCCTCCAGATGCCTCCTGAGCACTCCACCAATTCCCTGGGGCAAATTCTCCCAAGGCCTGACCCCTCTTCCAGCAGAAAATCCTTCCCAAAATCCAACCTGAGCCTCCCCTGGCACACCTGGAGGCCGTTTCCTCTCACCCTGTCACTTGAGAGCGACCCCACCTCACCCCAACCTCCTCTCAGGTGCCAAAAATAACCAAATCTTCCCCAACATGTTTATTAAGGATGCCTTGGACGTAGAAGTGACTTGGCCTGAGCTGGATATAATTTTTGCTGGCATGACAAGTTAAGATTAGAGCTGGCACGCCGTGGGCAGGATTTAGTGCTTCATCTCTTTGTATTCACCTCAGTCAATAAGGCAGGAAATTTATTTACTGTCCAGAGTGAGTTTAGTGCCTGTCTGGAGCATTGTTTCAGCAGCTGGAAATGGCAATCCATCCATGGAGCTGCTGGGGAATGAATGACCCCGGCAGAAGGATGAGCAAACCTGTTTGTGCTGCATTGACAGAGAGATGAATTCCCCCTCCAAGCTGAATCCGGGGATTTGATGATTTTTCTTGAAAAAGTTTTCTGTTTGGTTTTTTTTTTTCCCCACTGTTTTTCCTGGAAGATGGAATTTTAAAGGATTCAGTTCTCCTGGCATGAGACAGATCTTGGGGTCACTAGCAGCCAAAATGGACCTGGCACTCGAGGGGAAAGTTGTTCCCGTGTCTGGGGGAAATCTGTTTGGGGGGAAAGGGGAGGAGAGGACAGACATTTGGACGATCCCATTTGGATATTTGCTTTCTCCTGACAAGGGGAGCAAAGGGCCCTGCTGTCTCCCAGCACAGCACACTGTGGTTTTTCCACGCTGACCTGGGAAAATTTTGGCTTCCATTACAGGGTGTGGAATTCCGTGCTGGGCTGGCGAGAGAAAAAGAGAAATTGTAGGGAAAAAAAAAAAGAAAAGAAAAGAGAAAAAGTGAAAAGAGAAACCCCCTGGGTCTGTCCCTTCTTTCCTTTTTCTCAGGTGATTTTATCCCTGGGAGAGCCCGTGCCTGGAATTCGTCCTTCCCCCACCCTGCCCCTTCCGTCGAAGCCCACAGGGACGGGGAAAAGGTTCAACATTTCCCACGTGTTAATTGAAGAGATTGAGGTCTTGCAGCGCTCTTTAGGATATCCATAATATATTATGTGTTAATATATTAATGAACACATAAAAGAATTATGCTTTAACACATAAACTTAAAAATAAATAGGTTAATTAAGGACGGGTAATGGGCCATTTAGAGCAGAAAATGGGTGTCACTGAGAGCTTTGTCTGGTGTTAAACTGCCAGATGTCCTGGGGGCTCAAGAAATGCTCAGTCCGAGGGGAAACCTGGCTGCCACTGAGGCAGCCCTTGCGAAGGGCTGGGATCGCGCTGGTGGGAAAGGATCCGAACGCTCGGGGTCGCACAGGGATGCGGCAGGGCCGGGAGCAGCACGGTGGAATGGGCTGCAAAGGTCTGGGGGAGAGCAGAGCCTGGGGGAGAGATCAGTCTGGGGGTGAGCATCAATCTGGGGATGAACAACAGTCTGGGGGAGAGCATCAACGTGGGGGTGAGCACAGCCTGGGGGAGAGCATCAGTTTGGGGGTGAACAACAGTACAGGTGTGAGCATCAATCAGTACAAGTGTGAGCATCAGCCTGGGGGTGAACAACAGTCTGGGGGAGAGCATCAACGTGGGGGTGAGCACAGCCTGGGGGAGAGCATCAGTTTGGGGGTGAACATCAGTCTGGGGGAGAGCATCAACGTGGGGGTGAGCACAGCCTGGGGGAGAACATCAGTCTGGGGTGAACATCAGTACAGGTGTGAGCATCAGTACAGGTGTGAGCACAGTCTGGGGATGCTCTCCAGCCCCTGGGTGTTATTTTGTGATTAAACTGTGGAGCAGATACTCATTGATTTTCAGGAAGCAAATCCTCCCTGGGAGGGTGGGGAGGGATTCCCAGAGCTGCTGTGCCCACCCCTGGATCCCTGGCAGTGCCCAAGGCCAGGCTGGACGGGTTTGGAGCAGCCTGGGACTGTGGGAGGGGTCCCTGCCCACGGCAGGGGTGGGAATGGGTCATTACTGTCTCTCCCATCCCAAACCAGCCCGGGGTTTTTGTGATTTTTAGCAATCCAGATTGAAATGTGGCCTTGATTCCCAGTACTCCCAAAGCAGGGTAATCCCAGGGACTTTGACAGAGCCCTGTGAGTTTCAGGAATTTGAGAAACTCTTGGTATTTTTTATTGTTATTAGTAAGCACATCCCTCCTTAGTAAGCCAGAAGTGGGGGAAAAAAATCAGCAATTCCTCTTTCTGCTTCAGTGAAGCTCCTGATTCCCCAGGAAGTTTGAGAGACTTTTTCCTTTGCTTAACAAAACAAAACAAAACAGAAAAAAAATTAATTGGAAATGACAAGAGGAAAATGATCCAGCTGAATGCTTTGATAAGCAATCAAGGCTTAATAGATTAGAAAATATAATTAATTACTTAATTATACTCGAAGTGGTTGTTGTTGGGAGATTGTTCTGTGCAAAGCCGTTGTTGGGTGGGAGGAGGAGCCCCTGGAATGGATGTCAGGCTGCAGGGAGCCTTTGCTGCTGGCTCCAGGGGAGCAGAGGAGTCGTTCCATGCCCACATTACACAAATTCCGAAGGTTTAGAGGCAGGGGGAAAACTCAAATCCCACCTAGAGGCTTTTTGAGGGGGTTGAGGTGTAGGGAAAGCCTTACCTGAGCTGGAGACACCTGTGTGGTTGTTGCCTAGGGAGATCTCACTGATCTCATTTTTATCTCATTGATAAAAGGATGTCCTGCCCTCTTATCTTGCATTTGGGCTCTGTGATGTGGCCCTGACATCTGGAACTCGTCCTGCTCATTTCTGCTGTGCCTGACCCCAGACAGCTCCAGATTTAAGCAGGAATCACTAAACCCTTCAATGGTTTGGAGCACAGCTTCAAAATGGCTTTGAGTTTTCAAGTAATCCCCCTCAAATTTCACCCTGCTCGCTTGAATTTCATGGGAAAGCTCAAAAAAAAGAATAAACCTGATATTCCAGAAATGCACTGCACATTTTTCTGTCCTGGTCATACTTCCCTGGAAGCTCCCTGTGAGCTCCTAATGGTGGCAGTAACTTTTCCATAGGTTGAAATAGGTGACTGGTTTGGGTTTATTTCCTGAAAAACGCATTTCCCATCTGTACAGTAAATGACCCAAATGCAGCTATAAGGAACTCTTTACTCACCAGCTTGAGCTACAGAGGAGGAGAAATTCCTTGGAATTGCACAATAAAACTTCAGGAGCACCGAATTAGTCGTGTTTTGCCTCATTGACACAGAGTATTTTGCAAAGTTTCCCTTGCCTGGCTCCAGGTTAGCTCTCCATCCAAGGAAGGTCCAGCCTGTGCAATTCCTTCCCCCTCCCCACTGCTGGGTAGGGAACACAGGGCTGGATTTTCCCTGCAGTGGTTCAAGCTGTTGGCACGTGGAGGAGGCAGCAGAAATCTCAGTGAAATCTTGGATTCCAGCAGCTGAGATCCATCCCTGCATGGAGCCAGCCCTGGATCCCGTGGTACCAGCAGGAAAAGGGTTCCTCAAAAACGTTGTTCTCATCCCCAGACACACATTTGCTGCTCCCTGTGCTCTGCTGGGGCTGCTGCTGGATGTGGCACTTGGAAAAGTGTTTGTGGATCTCAGCCTTTGGAAAGCTCCACGTTAATTCTGTCCCACTGGCATTTAACTGCCAATCTCAGACCTAAAAGCTCTTTCTGGGGTTCTTTAGGGGGCTTGGGCTGCAGCTTCTTTGCCCCTTTTATTCTTTCTTGAGTTTGGATCAAGCCCTGGCTGGGAGAATTGAGAAAAGAGAGTAGAAATCTCCTTCCCAAGTTCCGGATTTATTTGTAAAAGATGCTTGTGGGATAAAAGAAGGAGGAGAGATAGTCTGGGGTCCAGATGTGGGAGGGGGGGTCTGTGAAGGACAGAGGGACCCCCAGGTGAAGGAGCTGGGAGGTTTGGGGTCAGCTTTGTGGGGTCTGACAACATCAAAAGAACACAAATTAACGGGAAGCAGCTTTTGGTGGGAGGGGAGCAGTAGGTGGGAATGAGCTGAGCTCGGTGGGGTCACAGCTGCCTTTGA
This sequence comes from Sitta europaea, assembly GCA_013400255.1. Lineage (NCBI taxonomy): Eukaryota > Metazoa > Chordata > Aves > Passeriformes > Sittidae > Sitta > Sitta europaea. Next base: position 30,365 of record VXBS01004847.1, read on the forward strand.
AGATAAGAGCTCAGCTGCTGCAGCTGTGCCCAGCCCTCCCCAGCCCTCCCTGTGCTGCATTTCGGCCTGGGCAGCACAGCCACGAGAGTTTCAGGCACGGAATTCCCAATTCTGCACCCAATTGCACCAACGTGCTCACAGCAGCTTGGGTTTGGGGAGGATGGGGCCAGGACCCCCCGCCCTCCTCACCTGTTTCACACGTGGTTCGCAGGGAGATGTCCCTGACATCCCAGGGAAACACTCGGCTTTGCCATGGACAGCCTCTCCAGGGGGGTTGGCATTTAATAAACAATATTAAAAATCAGCTCTGGGAAGCCAGGATCAGTTTCCATGGCAAAGAAGGGAGAAATGCAGCGATTTGGATTTGGGAAAGAGGGATTGGAGAGCAGAGGGGAAGGTGCTGGGGCCGGGTTTTACTGCACACACCATCACCAGCACTGGGATTTGGAGGCTTCCCATCTGCAGGATGGAAATCTAAGGCACCAAGATCACACCAGGATCAGAGAAGCATGGAATGATTCAGGGTGGAAGGACCTCAAAGCCCATCCAGTCCCATCCCCGAGGGCAGGGACAGCTCCCACTGTCCCGGGGGCTCCAACCTTCCCAGGGGTGCAGAGACAGCCCCAGCTCCTCTGGGAATTCTGTCCCAGCTCCTCTGGGAATCCCAGCCCAGCCCCAGCTCCTCTGGGAATTCTGTCCCAGCCCCAGATCCTCTGGGAATTCCAGCCCAGCCCCTTCCCAGGGGAGAATTCCAGAAGGAAGTCTGCTGCCATCAACTCAATTAACAGAACTAAAAGCAGTGCCAGCCCAAATCTTCACTTCTACTTGTGCATCTAGAGAAAAACATCCATCTCCTTCCCGTATTCCTATGGAAGCTGGCTCAGTTCTGTGTTTCCAGTTCCACAAGTCCATAAAAGTTAAGGATTTAAGGCAGTTGTTGCTGGTTCTAACACAATTAAGCACTGATGAGATCCCAGCTAAAGATCCAAGAATTAAAAAACCCAGAGAAGTTTTCTCTGACCCAAGTTCGTGGTGCCAAGTCCCACCCCGAGCTGTTCCCATGATGGAATCATTAAAGATGTTAATCCTGGGGGGATCCAGCTCTCCCACCTGCAGAGGACATGGATCTGGGCAGCAGCAGGGCTAAATTTCACTTTAATAAATATTAAAAAATAATCCGGACAGCCTCCTTTAACCACAGACTTCCAAAAACTTTCAGGTAACTTAAATATATTACAAGAGGAATTTCTGGGATTTACAGAAGGGTTCCAGGAGGCTGGGATCCAGCTCCCTTAATTTTCCCCAATTTTCACCTCTGTTTCACAGTTTGGAAAGTCAGCAGATGATTCAGTTTCCATCTTTAGGCAGCTGAACATCCCAGTTCCCCACGTTTTCCTCGTGACTTTTAAAAAGTTAAGGAAAGAGGAAAATCACCCAACCTCTGGCAGGAGCCTGAAATAGAGGCAGCCCCAGAGTTGTTTCTAGGCAGTGTTTTGGGCAATACCATCCAGCAGCAGCAGGCTTCCAGGTGTTTTATCCCCCAAAAAATCAACCTGAAAAAGCTGGGACTTTATACAAGGGAACCAAATTTCCCTGAAACGTATCTTGAAAGTTCTGTGATTAAAAAAAACCTCGGTTTTTATACTGATAAGGGAGTTTAAAAATGAACAAACCAACAGATAACTCACCAAGAGGAAAACTTCCTGAATTTTATTGCTGCTTAAAAGCTTCCTGAAAAGTTGGCTTTTAAAGGAACAAAGGTAATAATTCCAAAAATTAGGTTTAAGCTTCCCAAGGTTTCTGCAGGATTTGAAAATATGGGCATGGGAGAGAGGAAACAAGAAGAAATTCACTTTTAACCCAAACTAAAACAGGAAAGGCAGTGTTGCCTTTAGGGACAAATTTAGGGAAATGGATTTCCCAAACAATGAGCAGTTTGGGACTAAATGACACCGAGGTTTTTTAGGAACAGGGAATTCTCTCAGCTTCTTCCAACAGCCCCAAGAGGGGAGTTATCAATAGCCAGAGTTTTCTGGTGACAAGAGTGAAGAGAATTCCTAAAAAAACCCAAAAAGCCTCGGTAAAAATGTCCTTCTTTCCCTGTTCAGGATGCAGGAGCCCTTCCTTGCCCCAAGCCAAGGGATTCCTGCTGTTCCCTGGGTGTTCAGGCTCTCAGTGCCACAAAGCTCGTTACCTAAATTAGAAAACACCTCAGATTTACCTGGGGCAATGGGGGTGGCGCTGGAAGAATTGATTCTCAGATTCCTTCAGTGCTGCTGCATCCTTTATTTGAATATAAATAAACTAGCAAAGGTCAAGGGGGATGAACCAGGGCCGAGGTGGAGCCCCCATCCCTGGGGGTGACAGGGGGTGGGAATGGCCGGGGGATGCTGAATTGGATGGAGATAAAATAAGATTTTCCATGTTGGGCTGCAGAAACAATTGAATGATTTCACTTTCCTGAATTGGAGGAGTTTCTCTACTGGATTTGATGGCCCTTGATTTGCAACACAAGGGTGAGAATTTGAGATTCTGAGAGCTCTAAAGCCCCTTCTGGTGACCCCCAGAGGGTCTTTTGTCACTGTGGTCCTTGAGTGACTGCACTGGGGCCACCCCACACAGCAGAGCCCAACATCCAAGGATTCCATTAACATCAGCCCCAGCCAAAAACCCAGTAGGAAACTCATGGGTTAGGGGAACCCACAAATATTAAACACAGGAGAGATTTATTGTGATTGTAACCTCTCCCTCACTCTGAGGGAGCAGCAGGGGCTGTTCTGCTGCTGCTGGGAGTTCCTGGGAGCCTGTTTGGTGTCAATCCTTGCAGGATGGATGTTTGGGATGCTGGGGTGGATGTTGTGGAGGCTCAGGGGGCACAGTCTGTGGATTGACACTCATTTGGTGTCAATCTTCACAGGGTGGATTTTGTGGATGCTAGGGGGGCACCAAGACTTCCCTCTCATCTGCTGCTGAGTTCCTGGGAGCCCATTTGGTGTCAATCCTCAGGGTGGATGTTTGGGGTGCTGGGGTGGATGTTTGGGATGCTGGGGTGGATGTTGTGATGCTGGGGGAGCACCAAAGCTCGTTCTGCTGCTGCTGGGAGTTCCTGGGAGCCTGTTGGGTGCCAGCCCTCGCAGGGTGGATGTGTGGACACCGAGTGCTCCCCACCAGCCCCTGTGCTCCCCAGCTCTGCTCCTCCTGGGCTGCCTCCACGCCCAAACACACACAGACCCACCGTGGCCACATGACGAGGGGAGTCATTCGGGGATAAATGCTCTGTATTCATGTATTTAGCTCGTGGAAAAATCTGTCCCTCAATCTGTGCGAGATCTTTTTCTTGTTTGCTATTTTCCTTTCTCCCACCCTTCATCTGTCACTCCTGTCTGGAGTACAAGCTCTGCAGGGCAAGGGCTCGCTGAGCACACGAGTGTCGGGTACCAAGAGCAGCTCCAGCTCTTGTCGAGGCCTCTGGGCACAGCAAACAGCAGATTTTGGATGATGAGAGGTTTGTTTATCTCCAGGTTTCTTCTCCCAGAGTTTCGCCCGCGTGCAGGCAGGGAGCAGGTCAGGATAGCACCTGGATCTTACCGGGGGAGCAGGCACCGGGTGCTTGTTCCAGGTGGCTGCAGTGGGTGTAGAGCCAGGAAAGGGAAAGAAATTCCTCCCTGTGAGGGAGGGGAGGGGCTGGGATGGAATTCCCAGAGCAGCTGGGGCTGTCCCTGGATCCCTGGAACTGTCCAAGGCCAGGCTGGGCAGGGATTGGAGCAGCCTCGTCTAGGAAAGTTGTCCCTGCCCATGCCAAAGACGAGCTTTGAGGCTAAAGCCAAACCCTCCAGGATTCTGGGATTATCCCACTCAGAGGCTGTTAACACTGCAGCCCCGTGCTCCACCAAGGAAAAGCTGCACTCTGAGAAAGTGCAATTCCCTGCTGGCTGATCCCTGGGGACACGCTGGCACTGCCCTGCCCAGACAGAAGCAGCTCCGAAAACACCAGGGAGGCTGGAACCCCTCGGGCTGGTGCCTGGCTGGGTGAGAGGCCGTTCAGAGGAGCTCCCTCATTGCCACGAGCAGCAGGCATTCCCAAACCCGGCTCCGAGGGTAGATTTTTACTTTCCTGAAGGATTCTGTGACCCTTTTCCTCCCCTCCCATCACTACGGCTGTGCCTGAGCCCCAGGACCGGCCCGAGAGGACAACGACTGCTCATTAATTTTGCCCATCCGTATCGGGTGGAGGACGGGACGGATTTGTGGGGTTTTGCGGAGCCCTCGCAGCGCTCGCACTCGCTGCTCCGCAGCCCAGGTGCTCTGCAGCCCTCTCCTGGCTGCATCCGACAGCGCTCCCCTCCCGCCTGCTCTGCCCCAGCTGTTTTCCAGGTTTGTTCCCAGGGTTCGGCTCTCATCCCCGCCGTGCTCAGGCAGCTTTGGCTCCAGCCTCCAGAGGGATCCTGACCCCGCAGCGCTGGGGATGTTCTGTCTACCTGAGGGACTTAGAAATGGGGCAAAACTCAGATTTTCTGCCTTTCCTCTCTGTGAGGAACGCACAGCTTGGAGCGTTTTTTGCTTTGTATCTTCACCATCTTGGCCATTGTATTTTCTCCGCCGATTCGCTGGAGAATCAGGTTTGGGTTGGATGAGAACTTGAATCCCACCCAGTCCCATCCCGTGCCATGGGCAGGATCACCTTTCCCTACCCCAGGTTGCTCCAAGCCCCATCCAGCCTGGCCTCAGATATTTCCAGGGGTCCAGGGGCAGCCACAGCTTCTGTGGCAGCAGAGTTGTCTCAGGGTTGATCATTAAACCTTAATTTCGGGTGTTCAGTGCTCTCCTCTCCTGCCATAACTGCCTGCTTTGCCAATTGGTTTCTCCGGGGTTTCTGTTTGGTTTGGGGTTTTTTTAATGCCATCCAGACATTCCCTTCTGCTTCAAAAGTGTCCCTAAACTACAGTTGCTCACTAATAACCCCCATTGTTTCATGTAATAATTGAATGGATTCGCTCAGTTCTGTAGCAGCAAAGATTGCTAAGCCCAGGATATTCCCCACCAACTTTGTTCCTGTTTCCTCAGGGGTTCTGAAATACCTTTACTGACGATTCCCCTGCACGTTGCAACACTTGCCCAGCGGAATGCAAAAGCCATTTGTTTTCTGTAGAGTGTTAGCAGAGAATGCTCTCACGGGGGGAACGTCCTTGCCTGCCATGCCGGACACTCTCCCGTTCGTTTTCTGCTCCCTTGATCTCTGAGACACGAAGGTTCTGCAGGACGTGGCTGAGCACGAAGCCCTGTTTGTGGTTTATTTTTTGAGGTGTGATTGAGCCCCTGGCCTGCCCCTGCTGTTTGCCATTCCGGGAGCGATGCTGCTGTCCCTGCCTTGCTGTCAGAGAGGAGCAGTGGCAGAACGCTGGCTCTGTCAGTGAAGGGAGGCTCTAGCAACACACGGAGCTGTAGCATTCTGCATCCAAGGATCTCGGGCATTTTCACAGGCTTGGAGTCCTCGTTTGAGCCTGCAGCAGCTCGTTGTGACACAGGGCAGCGGGGTGAGCTGCACAGCTGTAAATACCGGGGGTATCTTGGTAGCTGGGCAGCCAGGGAGCTGCGGAGGTGAAGGCAGGTGGCTTTTCCTGGAGTGCCAGGCTGAGCAGCACCCATCAGTGGGTGAGGAATTCCTCACTGGGCTGAGCACCCTGCAACAATGGGTGAGGAATTACTCACTGGGCTGAGCAGCGCCCACCAATGGGTGAGGAATTCCTGGAGTGCCGGGCTGAGCACCCAACAATGGGTGAGGAATTCCTTTGCTGGGCTGAGCAGCGCCCAACAATGGGTGAGAAATTCCTTTGCTGGGCTGAGCAGCATCCAACAATGGGTGAGGAATTCCTGGAGTGCCGGGCTGAGCACCCAACAATGGGTGAGAAATTCCTTTGCTGGGCTGAGCAGCGCCCAACAATGGGTGAGGAATTCCTGGAATGCCAGGCTGAGCGCCCAGCAACGGGTGAGAAATTCCTTTGCTGGGCTGAGCACCCAACAATGGGTGAGAAATTCCTGGAATGCCGGGCTGAGCACCCAACAATGGGTGAGAAATTCCTTTGCTGGGCTGAGCACCCAACAATGGGTGAGGAATTCCTGGTATGCTGGGCTGAGCAGCACCCAACAATGGGTGAGAAATTCCTGGAGTGCTTGGCTGAGCACCACCCAACAATGGGTGAGAAATTCCTCACTGGGCTGAGCAGCGTCACCCCAATGGGCGAGGAATTCTTTTGCTTTCCCAGCAGAATTGTGTTCCATGGGGAAAAAAACCCAAATTATCTTCTCCCTTAGAGCGTTGAGCATTGAATTTGAAATGATGGCAGAGCAGGACTTTGTCCTCTTAGAGTCTGGTGTGGGTGCAGGGGCTGGATGTTATTTGTATTTTTAATATTACCATATTAAATGGAATTGGTGCCAATCACAAGTGTGCCAATTACAAATGTGGTCCTAAGCATTTTTTTAATCAAAATGGCTTGAGACTCACCTGACTAGAGCCAAAACCTTTAGGGTCTAGGATAAATAGATAACAGTGAAGGAAAATTTCCCATTTCTCTGATGCCTTTCTTCTCAGCCTGGTGTGGGTTTAATCACCAGTCATGACGTGCCTTGTTTATACCTTCTCATGTCTTCAGGACAAAATATTGTACAGTTTGAGTCATGTTCCCCCGGCTTTAGGAAACACAGTTTTGTTCTCTTGATGTACAGGATCAATGCACAACTTGAAACAGTATTTAAAAACCTTTGGAGAAGCCATCAATTCCTGGAGAGCTCTTTTGCAGCCCATCAATTCTGGGCAGATCTAATGAAAAGCAGTGTTTGAATATGAGACAGAGACTTATTCCACTCATTCTGCAGCGCCTTCATCTGTCACTGTGGCAGCAACATTATCAGATGTTCCTATTAAATCCTGGATTTATTTTATGGTGGGAGTAATGGAGGGAGCAGGTTGCCATCTTTTGGATCACCACATGGAAGAGCAACTGCACCTTTTCCTTTATTGCCATAATTCTCTTTTTGAAGGATGTCCCCCATTCCCCACACGATGCTCTGGCCCCAGAGGATGCTCCAGGCTCTGCAATACCATAGAAGGTCCAGCTCCATGGAATTTGGGGGCTGAAATGGCAGGAACTCAGCAAGCTGGGAGTGTTGGAGGTCAGGAGAACTCTGGGGGAGTTGTTATGAAATTCTTGACCCCATCTCTGCTCTTTCTCTGTGCTCCCTTGGGCTGGTTTGGCTCAGCCTCAGAGGTTGAGTTCAAACTCGCTCCGGTCTGCAGCTCTGCCATGGGTGGGGAGCACAAATTCCTGGGGAAAAAGAGCTTTAAGGGTCTAAATAAACCTGAGTTGGCTTCAATTTTGGAAGCTCTGTGCATCTGGGCACCCAAGGATATGGAGAGGCTCCCAATGGGATTTTTGACCTGTGGATAAGGAACAGCTCCAAGGGGCTGTGCCGTGTTTGAGGGACCCATTGCTGTCCCCAAGCTTTGTTTGACCCCCAGGCTTCCATCCCTATCGACTTCCATAGGAAACGATCCCAAGAGCACTCAAGGCAATTACTAATGGCTTTCTAATTAGGATATCTAGATAGTTTGTTTATTTGATTGGCCCTCCACGGCAGAAAATCAAAGGTTCCCGTGCATCTCATGCTGAGTTTTCCATCAGTGGGGCTTTTTGTCAGGAGCCAGACACGCCATAAAAAACAGATCAAGCCATTTAAAAGAAATATTTTGCCCAAGGAACAATAACAAGGCTGAGAAGGCTTTTTCTTCTTTCTGGGAGTTTCCTTTAGGGAAACCTTTTCATTTCCTGATTGAAAGATCAAATCTGCCCATGGAGGGAGCAGTGGGGTGTGGATGATTTTTCTCCTGATCTCTAGAAAAACACACTCAGTTAAAGAGTCCGTGGAGAGGTTCTGCTTTAAAGGGGAAGGCATTTGTGTGATTGGAGAGAAGGATTAGGAATTTATCTGTAGGGAAGGCGAGGAAAGCTTCAAATCCAGTTCCCAGTATCAGTGGAGCTGTCAGGCTGACGTTACAGGGCTTTAAAATCTGGAATGCACTCAGCAAGGGTGACCCAATAAATCATAAAGTTCTCTCTTTGGTGCACCCAGTCTGGCCTGCAGATGGTTTAAAAGTTGGTGAATATTTTCATCTCAAATTAGAAATGAATAGCTGTCTTTTAATTCAGTTTGTATTGAATTGACCAATTCACCAAAGTATTATGTAATCCCATAGACTCCTAAATTGCTTATTACCCAGGTGTGCAATTCCTTAGGTTAATAAGCCTCTAATCACGTCTAACACAATGATGTTTGTTTAATTCCTGGAGTTATTAATTATCAGTTGGCTTTTATGAACTACAAATAGACCTCTCACAGGGCCTGGAGAAGGAACTGGGGGCTGCAGCATATTTGTCCCAGTTCTCCTGTCTGTCCTTTCTCGACATTTTCCATACAAAGACCTCTCTTCCATCAGTCTGTGCCAATTTGGGGATCCCATTTCCATAGAAATACAAGAATTGAAACAAGATCAATAATTATTTTGTGGAATTATTAATGACTATTTTGTAGAATTATTAATGATTATTTTGTAGAATTTAGGCTCCAAATTTCCACTGGCACTGGAAAAAGTGAACTTTTTTCACTAGAACCTGGTGGATGGATTTCCTGGCAAAGACTGACAGGTCCTTGGTGTTTCTTCTGGAACTCCTGGTTTGGGGCAGTGGCTCAGTGCCCCGTGGGATCATTTCTCCAGGGGCAGCTCCAAAGACCATGGATGTGATTTGGGAGGAGACAAAAGAGAGGAGGCCCAGCCATGGAGGTAAACTGGAAGTGAAATTGCAGGAGGTTGATTGTGGGAATTGCAGCTCCAATCCCAGCCACCAAAGGCTCCACGCTCTGTGCCCAACACAGGCACCAACCCCAGTGGGATCTGCAGCTCTTAGAAATCCTGGGAGAATTCAGGAGCTTCTTAAAACTGCAAAACTGCAGCTGGCAGAGTCCCTGAGCTGCTCACATGCCACAGGGAGCAGCTGGGGGACAGCAGAGCTCCTCAGCGCCGAGCATGCCGCTGCCTAAACGTTTTAATAAAGGAGATTTGATTTTTTTTCTTTTTAAATCAATATGAAAATTACCCGAGGAAACGTGGGTTGCAGAACAAAAGGCCAGTTCCCAAAAGCAGCCAGGCCCTTTGGTGTCTGCTCCAAGTGGAAGCAGAACACAGAGCCCTGCTCATCTTTCAGCGTGCATCTCTCAGAATGGGTTGGATGGGAATGTTTGACGGGGCATCTTCCTCAATAGGGATATTTTTCTGTGCTGCCTCCAAAGGGATGTTCCAGGGCTGCTGCCTGTGATTTTTCAGCGCCGTGAAATGTGCTGGAATTGTTTATCCCAGCTCTGTCTGCCTAATGTGCCCAATCAATCTGTCTCTGAGGTGAAGCCGCATGCTCCGCTAATCGCCGCGCTACCACGGAACATCTTGCTTATTTTTACTCTAAATTATGATCGGCTTGGAAATGAACTCGGAATTTGATTTATCAACAGCTCTGATGCTAATTCACCAATGAAGTCATGGTGCTCTGAGACTAAATATTAGTGCTAATGAGAAAACATCGCTTCCACGTTTTGTAACTGCGAGTTTCTGCTGCATATGGGCAGCTCCTAAAGTTGCGTGTAATTAATTCATGTAATCGTTACTGGGCCAGCTCTTCCACAGGAATCAGTTTACCTGGGTTAGAGATTACCAGCAAATGGGAAACCAGACAGTGTTCAGCTACCAAGGAATGTTCATGCTGCGTTTTTATTGTTTAAAATGGGAAATGTGTCCCCTGTAGGGCAGGGCTGGTTGTCCCCTGGCAGGAGGAACGGAGCAGGTGTTGAGTTTTCAGAGCAGGGTGGTTCTCAGCTCTGAAAAGAGAGGCACCAGAATTGAAGGGTTTGAGCTGCAGTGTCTAAACAACACCTGGATAAAGCCAAGGTATCCAGACTGAGGCAGTCTGGGACTCATAAATGCATCATTTTCCCTGCCAGGATCCAGGTTTGGGGCTCTTTCTGGAGCAGTCATTTGTCTGAGCTGTGACAGTGCGAGCCTTTGCACCGTCTCCTTTCAGGGATAAAACAAACTCCACTCCATCCAAACTTCTCCCCAGAGGCTGCTGGGCTTGCCAGTCCTTCCATAGATTCCGCCCCTGTCTGCTGTTGGGAATTCTGGCAGTGACTCACCCAGACATCCACAGCCATTCCCGAGGCTCCACAAAGACTTTCCTGCTCTGCAGGATGATGTATGCCGAGGGATCCATCTTCCAGAATGAGCAGAAAGAACAAACTCATCGTATTTCCAGCACAGAATGGACCTGTGCCCCACACCCGGGCGGCCAAGCTTTGATTTAACAAGCACCAGGGAGTTGTTTCAGCCTGAGATGGGTGATTTCATCTGGGTGAGGCAGAGGGTTCTGCCTCATCTCTGAGGAGCTTGCACTGCAGCCAGGCTGTGAGCACAGAGGGAAAAACCAGAGCAGGAGCTGCAGCTGGGCACAGAACTCGGGATTCCCTCCTGGAATTACTCGGTGGGGAGGTGTCACATCCTGGAGATCGTGTTGGGCTGGATTCCAGCTTGTCTGAGGTGTCCTGTTGGGAGGCAGAGCAAGGAATTAAGGATGTGTGAGAGTGTTTAACACAGGAGAGGTGAGAGAGAGAGAAAAGCACTCTGGAAATGAGGTCACCCAGTGCTCACCAGACCCCAGTCCAAATCCTTGAAAGCTCCCTGATCCCACTGGGAATATGGCAAGGCTGCATCCCTACTGCTGTGCTTCCAACACTGTTATTGATTTTTGGCTAAAAAATCTAGGTTTTGATGGCTACACCTACAGCAAACAGAAGTCTAGGCTGAATTCTGAACTCAGGCTATTTTTAACAGAACTTCCTTGTGTGGTAATCACAGCTAATTAACTCCCAGACATTTTCAACCTAAGTAAAACTGATAGAATTCCGTGCCATGGCACAGAAATATGAAAGCTGAAGGATCCAGATTGCAATGTGGGTACCTGCATCTGCATGTTTGGGTGCCTCAGGGTTGAGCTGAGCATCAGTGGTGGCTGTCAGAGGAAAAGTGGGCAGGGCATGTTGGAAAACACTTGTTTAAACACAGGCCAGAATCTCCCTGAATTTCAGGTAACACATTTTCATGCAGGCCAGAATCTCCCTGAATTTTGGGCAACACCTTTTCAATGCAGGCCAGAATCAGCCTAAATTTCAGGTAACATATTTTCATGCAGGCCAGAATCTCCCTGAATTTTAGGTAAAACCTTTTCAGTGCAGGCCAGAATCTCCCTGAATTTCAGGTAACACATTTTCCCCACAGGCCAGAATCCCCATGAATTTTGGGTAACACATTTTCATGCAGGCCAGAATCTCTCTGAATTTCAGGTAACACCTTTCCACACAGGCCAGAGTGTCTCTGATTCTGAAATTCCCTGGATTTTGGGCAGCTCCCGTTCCTCCAGCTGCTTCCAGGGCAGCACTGGTGCTCGAGGGAATCTGCCCAGCTGGGAACCTCCCCAGTGTCACTGGACTTTGGCAGGCAGGATTTGCATCCCTAAATGCCCACCACTGAATCTTTGGTCTCCCTCTGGTAGCTGGGGATGGAGGAGAACTGTGCTCCTGACAGGAGCTCTGTTTGAAGCCTGTGGCTGCTTGGATGCAATATTTGTGATTTTTAGAGAGGAGATCTGTGGGGTGTGGGCTTGAGAAGTCAGTTCTGGGAAACTAATGCAGCTAGTTAAACAGTTTAAAAATGCAGTTTAGTTAAGCCTGAACTTTAAAACTGGAGCCCAAAGCCCACTGAGCACTCCCAGCTCTCACAGGGGAACCACTCCAGGCTTTATTTAATGAGCTGTCTGCAAGTCTGGGTACAATAATAAAATCTCCAGGGAGTGGTTTGGGTGGGAAGGGAGCTCAAAGCCCCCCCAGCCATGGCAGGGACCCCTCCCACTGCCCCTGGCTGCTCCAGGGGTGCTGCCCTTGCACAATTCCAGGGCTCCAGGGGCAGCCACAGCTCTGGGAATCCCAGCCCAGCCCCTGCCCACCTCCCAAGGATGGGCAGCGAGGCAGAGAATCCCACCTGGTGCCACTCACGGGCTCAACCCAAAGTGTTCCTTGCATGTGGGTGACTCTGGAGCTGTCCTCCTGCTGGTTTGTGTCCTCCTGCTGGTTTGTGTCCTCCTGCTGCAAAAACTTTTGGTACTTCAGGCAAGAACTGGGCAGTGCTGGTTTTAGGAATTAAAGTGGAAAATAGAAAAATTAAATAAGGCCATGTCCAGGTGATGCTGTGAAGAGACACAGCAGCTCAGAGCAGCTGGGGCTGCCCCTGGATCCCTGGCAGTGTCCCAGGCCAGGCTGGAGGGGTCCCTGCCCATGGCAGGGGGGGCACTGCACCCCTTTAAGGTCCCTTCCAACCCAAACCCTTCCATGACTCCACTTTAAATCCCTCCAGGATCCAATCCAGTGCTTGTGGACACGATCCCAGGGCTGTATTTCTCTTTTTTTTTGGGATTTTTTTTAATTTATTTGACTAGAATTTGATCTGCTTTTTATTTTTTTTTTTTTTTCTCTTGGAGGCCCAAGCAGCTGAAAAAGCCCAGCTGAGGTCACAGCTGGGTTGTTTCAGTCCCTGCACAAACAGCCCTCACCTCAAAGAGCTCCAGACTCCAAGGACAAGCAGGGCCAGGACTGAAGCTTCTCATTTTCCAGCTCATAAAATGACTTGTGCAAGGTCACATCTGAGTGTCTCAGGTATTAGTTCCATAGCAGGAGTGAAAAAAAAAGAAATTACCTCAGAACCTAAAATAAAAACACTTCTAAAATTAATTCTCTGCAACTTAGATGATTTTGAATGTGTTTTGTTGATCTCGGAATCTGTAAAAACAGAATAATCACAGCTTTGTGCAGAGTGAACAGCATCATCAGTGTTTGCCATCATTTTCCTGGATGAGTGCTGGCACAATTGTCCCCACATTTGCAGCAGGTGCCACGGCCAAGGCTGTGCCCTGCAGAAGCTTTTGGGGCCTCAGGTGTCACCCCAGTGTAAATAAAACCGAGCCCTTGGGTCCTCCTGCAAGTGCAGAGTTCTTTTCCAGGGGAGGGCAGGACTCTTTGTGGGAAGGTTGGAATTGCTCTTGGGGTTGTTTTCTGGGTGCCAGAGGCATCCCAGGGCTGGAAGGGCTGGTGGCATCTCTGCCTTCAGTCTTCACTGGAGGACAGAGCTTCCCACATTGGACACAATTATTCTTTATTTTCCTTTAGTGAAATCCAGGCCCAAAAGAGGGAGAGCAGAGCAGGGCCAGGCCTCATTATCCTAAAAATGCCCTACAAATTAACCTGCAACACCCTGATTTTATTTAACCTGCAAATTAACCCAATACATCTCTTCCCTTTCATTTTTTTTACACTGATAAAGAACATCCACCCTCCTTCCACCCTTCCTGCTGTGATTTACACTTGCACACACCTTGGCAGTGAAAACCAGCGAGAGATTCTATAAAGTCACTGGGAAAGGGCTGGAAAACCCCGTGTTCATCACTTTTTAGGGATGTTGTGGGAATCCTGGTGCCTCTGCCTCCTGCTTGGGGCTTGCATCAGGTGCTTAATGGGCTGTGTGTTATTGCTGCCAAGGCAGGACCCCCATCCCTCAGCTCTCCAGAACACAAACAGTCCTTGGCTTTTATGGAATCATAAAGAGCTGCCTTGGAGCTGAGGCTGAGCTCAGCCTGCCAGGGCTGGCACAGGTATTGCTCCATCCAGGGGAGAGCTGCCTTCCTGGGAATCCAGGAATCCACAGGTGAGCACAGCCGGCCCATCCAATCCCACCCAGCAGCTCATAATCCACAGACCTGCCACTCAGGGCCACATCAAATCATATTTTCAGCTGAATTCCAGCTCTTGGAAGGATTTTGGGATCTCTCCAGTGTTCTGCAGCGGATCCACATCTAGAGGAACTCTGACCCTGCAAAAGTTCCCAATTAATGCCTTTGCTTTTTCCACACTTTTTTGGGGGATGAAGTGCACTGAGCAGTGAAAATTTGGGAGGAATTAGCTCTGTGGTCTTCACTTAAAGTTCAGCCTGGAAAATCAAAAGGCATTTGTTCCAAGATTGGATTATGAGTAGGATATCTCCAGCTATAATGAGCTCAGGTTTGCTGGCAGCGTTAGAATCAACTCTCGCCTCTCTCTCTCCTGCTGCATGTGTTTTTCTCCCTCAGAGCATATTTCTTTCGACTTGATCAGCTCATCTCTTGCAGATGATAAAATTATCTGCAAAGATTTGTATCTGATGTTGTGCCATAAATCATATTTAGTCGTAGGATTAACATTTGCAAGCGTAGAATATTTATGGAAGGGGAAAAAAAAAAAAAAGAAAAAAGCAGGTGGGGGGCGCTGGCAGTTTCTGAGGATTTACATAAGGAAGAGTTGGGATTCAGGCTGGATCTGGCAGGGTTTGGAAATACATTTGTACAAGGTGTGGATGTGCTCAGCTCTGGTGAGCAGCAGTGGAGCTGCTTTGACAATGTTTATCTTGGGGAGGTTGGAAGATAAAGAGCGTGGGGAATCGTGACCTTGGGGGAGCAGCTTTGTCCTGGAAGCAATAAACAGATGTTCCAGCTGTGCTGGCACCACGGAATAAACCTCTGTTCCAGCTGTGCTGGCACCACCCCTGCTAACAGCTGGCTCTGCCTTCGACATTCCCAGGCCGGTCTGGAAACTCCCAGCGCCTTTCCAGGCACTGGGAAAAGGGGATGGTTTTTAGAAACTGCTGGGTTTCCAACCCCCTTGGTTTGTTTTTCAGAGCTGGGCCATCCAAAAGAGTCAGAATCGAGCAGTTTGAGGGTCTGCCCACAAACTGGGGAAGGGGAGAGAGGAGGGAGAGCAGCTCCCTCTGCTGCTGTCCTGCCAGGCTGGAGATCCACCTGGGAGTGGGGACACAGATCGTGGAACCCTGGAATGGCTTGGGGGGGACCTTAAACCCACCCAGTGCCACCCCTGCCCTGCGCAGGGTCACCTGCCACTGTCCCGGGGGCTCCAACCTGGCCCTGGGCACTGCCGGGGATCCAGGGCAGCCCCAGCTGCTCCGGGAATTCCATCCCAGCCCCTCACACCCTGCAGGGAGGAATTCCTCCCCAATATCCCATCCTGCCCTGCCCTCCAGCGGTGCAAAACCACTGGCCATATAAAAAACCCGTTCCCTCCTTTTTATCAGCCCTTCGAGGCACTGGAAGGGGCTCTGAGCTCTCCCTGGAGCATCTCCTCCTCCGGGCTGAACACCCGCAGCCCTCCCAGGCTGGCAGAGCTGCTCCGGAGGGACCTGAAGGTGCTGCAGGCAGCTGGGATTTCTCCTCCCAGGGGTTTCTCCTGTGGGCTGATCCCGGGGGATTGAGGCTGCCTTGGGTTTTTTCTGGTGCTGCTGCAGGCACACGACGCTGCTGACACTCGCTGTTCTCTGGTCCCGTTTCTGGTGCAGGTCCCTCACCACATGAAGACTTTACCCTACTACAGCTACGACCAGCCCATGATCGGCTACTGCCAGGCACACAAGCCCCTCCACGTCAACAAGGGCTACGAGACGGTGACCAGGGAGCAGGTGGAGCCCTCCAGCCTGGACCTGGGCCGGGACCACAGCTTCATCGCCACCATCGCGCGCTCGGCCGCCCCCGCCATCTACATCGAGAGGATACCCAACTGAGGGCAGCACAGCCCTGCCAGGGACCCTGCACGGGGACACACCAGGCCAGGAGCCCCAAACCACCCGCCAGCAGCCCCAAACCACCTGCCAGGAGCCCCAGAACCACCTGCCAGGAGCACCAGAACCACCTGCCAGGAGCACCAGAACCATCATTCCAGGAGCCCCAGAACCACCTGCCAGGAGCACCAGAACCACTTGCCAGGAGCCCCAAAAACATCATTCCTGGAGCCCCAAAACCATCACTCCAGGAGCCCCAGAACCACCCTGCCAGGAGCCCCAAAACCATCACTCCAGGAGCCCCAAAACCACAATTCCAGGAGCCCTAGAACCACCCTGCCAGGAGCCCCAGAACCATCATTCCAGGAGCCCCAAAACCACCATTCCAAGAGCCCCAAAACCACCACTCCAGGCACCCCAAAACCACCACTCCAGGCACCCCAATGCCACCATTCCAGGCTCCCCAAAACCACGTTCCAGGTGCACCAACACCACAGCACCGGGTGTCCCAAAACCACCATTCCAGGAGCCCCAACCCCACCATTCCAGGTGCTCCAACCCCAGGTTCCAGGTACCCCAAAACCACCATTCCAGGCACCCCAACCCCACGTTCCAGGTGCTCCAACCCCACGTTCCAGCAGCAAACGCTCCCAGGGCACGGGATGGTCGCGGCCTCCGAGAGAACGCGCGCGGAGAACTTCAGGATTTTCTTTGCTTTAAACTCTCCAACAAATTCCTCAGTGTAAATATTAAAGAGATTGTCGAGTTCTTATTGAAAAGAACAGCAGCAACAGCAACAACAACAAATAGATTTCACTCTAGCTACATAAAGGGATGGATTAAGAGTTTTGTTTGTATATTTGATTTTTCTACATTGCACGGTTCCAGGGAAGGAGAACCACAGGTAAAAATAAACGGGGTGGGGAGGGCAAGGCTCTGGGGAGGGTCAGCCATGTTCCCTAATTAAGTGTTTATTACAAAGATCCATTGACTATTTTTGTTCTTTTTAAACCAACAAAAGATAGCTCTATATTTTCTTTTTTTCCTTTTGGGGGTTGGGTTCTTCGGTTGGTTTTGGGGTTTGGTTTTTTGGTTTTTATTTTTTGGTTGTTTTTTAAGTGGTCAAGAGTTAAAATATTTCAACCTTCAGACATGGGCATTAAAGCTTATGTTGAACCAAAAGGACCTTGGCAATTGATGCAGCAGCAACAAAGAAACTTGGGTGCATGTACATTTAAGACACAGGCTGTACACTATGGAGGGGGCTTTTGATTTTTTTATCTTCATTGTGCTTCATTGTTGACACTCTAATTCCTTTTCGGGCTCTTAAAAAAAAAAAAAAAAAAAAAAAAAGGGGGGAAATACTGCAACGGAGTCACGACTCAGATTTCCAGGCCAGTGGTGCTTGTTAAGCAAAATTCCTGGACATTTGGGAACCAAAATGGAAGTGAAGTGCTTGAAATGGATCAGAAGGCAAACCTTTCAAAGAGCATTTAGTGCAACTCACTGGCTGACACAATTTCTAAAACACAGCAGAATGTGTAACGTTGGTTTTTTTGGTTTGGGTTTTGGTTTGGTTTTTTTTTTTTTAATTAATTATTATGATCAGTTAGTTTTTGTGTAGTTTTTATCAATAAAATGACAACAACAAACAAACAAACAAACAAACAAAAAAAGTGGTGGAAAAAAAATAAACATATTATTTTGTGGTTGGGACACCACAGCCAAGCTACTGTTTGAATGATTTTTGTGTGTGACACGGGGATCCCGTGGAGAGAGGGGACAATGCCGGGTCCTGTTCCTCCCTTCTCAGAAGGAAATCAGGGAATTGTTCTGAATTTTAAAAATTCTGAGCCTGGAGAAACTCGGTTTATTTGGTTTGTCTAAAAAAAGAGGCGGTTTGGGGGCTGGGCGAGGGGAAGAGAGGGAAAACAACTTTTTTTTTTTAAAGCTAGAAGTTGGAGTTTTAACCAGAAGGGAAGTTTTTCATCTACAAACCTGAGCTGGAGCTAAACCCACTCAGACTAGAACACGAGGGATGAGTTTTTACCTGGAGGTGGAATAATTCATGACAAAGTTTAGGACAGAGGGAATTAGGTGATTATTTCAGGTGTTTATTTTGGTGTGTTATGCGAAATCTCGGCCACAAGGCTCAATGAATTCCTGCAAGTGCCAGTGCTGGCTCGGAGACACAGTGGCCAATTGTCTTCTGCGCTTCTCACCTGGAAAAGTGATGGATTTTTTTCCCTGAAGGCGAGGAAGGATGGGGCTGGATGTGCTGGGCTAGGGGAACACGGAGCCGCCGGGGAAGGTAATGAATGCATCCAGAATTAAGTTTTGGGTAGAAACGTAAAGAAAATCCAGTGAAAATCCAGGTGAGGCGTTTCCAGATGAGATCCCCTGAGAGCTCTCAGCCTTGGCAGTGCCACGGAGGGAGGGAAAGCTGCTCCGGACCCGAGTTCCCTTCCACCAGCCTTTAAAACACGGAGCCACAGCTGAAAATGGGAGAGTTCCCCCACTCCTGGCAGCTCCAGGTCAGCAGGAGGATTCATTCCAACCAATATCCAAAGAGCATTCCCGTGCTCCTGAAAGATGAGAATGGAAATAATTCATTAAAGGCAATTGCACAATCCTGGTGTCATTTTTGAGAGGATCATTCTGCAGCTGCCAGGACCAGGGAAGGAAATGTCACCCAGAAATATTTCTTGTCTTGGGGTGATTTTTCCTTAACCCCCCCTCCACTGGCTGGGCATGTGGATATTGGAGAATATGCTGTTTATTTTTTAATTCCGTTTATAATCATCTTGAATGCAACTTCCTCCTGTGCTCTGGGAGAAGAAAGAGAGAGTAAAATTAAACAAACTCGCTCTTTTTTATTTCCTTATTTCAAAATAACCTAATTTTAGCCTTGATTCGGAGGATGTTTGCATCTGACATTAGATTGCAGATTTTCTTGGCAATTAGTGGGAATTGTGGGAACAAAATAAACTCCTGTGGATACAATCTCTGGGTGAATTCATGGTTTTCTGCCTGAAACGTTGCTGGGTTTCCTCTGTTTATGCCTGATACCAGTTTGGGTAGAAAGCCCCTAACTTCTGTTTGTGTCCTTAAAAATTAAAGAGCAAATGCTCCAAGAATGAGTTGAAGGCATGAAGTTAAACCTTCCCCGAGTGCTGAAGGTCTGGAAGAGCCAAAAGTTCGTTTTGTGGATTGCTTTGGATCAAAGCAGAAGCCCCTGGGCTGAGCTCACCTGCTCACCCCAAAAGGGCTCCTTACAAGCTCATGTGGGGCTCCAGAATTTACAAAAATCGAAATTTTAACTCTCCTGCCCGCAATTAAAACCAAAGAAATTCATATAAAATTCGCTCTTCGGCCAAAAGCCAAGATGAATGTGTTGATCCCCAACCTTTTGTTACGAGTTTTATCTCTGTCGTGCTCTTTTTAAAGTCTCGGTTCCTGGATTCCTGCGATTCTGCCCTTAGGCAAGGTCTTTCTGCTCCTCTTCACACCGAGGGAAGTGCTGCTCTGCAAGGGAGGATGGGGAAACTCCACAGATCTCAGGTAAGACCCAAAAATCAATTAAATGTTGATGGTGTGGCAGGGATTGCTCTCCCAGCAAAAGGCGTTACTGGGGACCTGGCTGCTGAGGCTTTGGTGGCATCTGGGAGCTCACAGCTCCCTGAGCTCCAAAGCTGCGAACTCTGCCCAAAACCCAGCAGCTGACGGGGCTGAATGAGAGATTCTCCACAGATCCGGGGGGAAATCAGGCGCTGCTTTTCTCCCTCACTCGCCATCACCTCGCAAACGCCCCCGGGCTCCGAATGCCCCCTGCCCTGGGAATGCAGGCCAGGCTGGCCCCCGCAGCCCCTCCCAGCTCTTCTGCCCTGAGTCCTTCCCAGGGCTGGCAATATTTTGCTGCGAGATTTAAAAATCTTTTGGAATGAGCTGCCCTTTTCAGTAATGAATTGCGAGTGTTCTGAAGATTGATAAACACAATTTCATCCTGACTCCCCACTGGAAAAAGTCCCTGAAGGAATGTGGCACGTTGGCCATGGCAAATCTAGTGCTTTTATAGATATTTTCAAGCTGCATGAAGATTTAAGGTTCTAATGCAGTGTGTATTGAAAGTTATTAATTTTTAGGTGGTTTTGGCTCCTTTAAATGTCACTTGTCACTTTTTTAAAGCTGTAGAAAGGAAGGGGGGGTTAGTGGGGCTGAGTCCATCAAGCTGGAACCTTGCCTTAAATTAAGAAAAATAAATTACCTGTCTGATATTAATGCCTTCCTCATAAGAGTGAGTGCAATAAAGAAGGCTCAGACAGCCTTAGTGTTTGGGCTTGTTGGAGGGCAGGAATTAAAATCTTTCAGTGATCCCCAGAAAAAGGAGGGAAGCAGATTTCAGGGACACACCTGAACTGCTCAGGGCAAGAGCAGGAACTGTTCTGGTGCCCAGAGATCCTGCTCGCCACTGGGCAGATGAGATTGGATTGTCTGGATTTTAAAAAGTGTCGTCATGAGTATGATAAAGATAAGAGTAAATTGAAAATAGGAATGAAGCAGCCCCTTCTGGGGGGGAAGCTGCATTGCCCCATCTCTGGGAGTGTCCAAGGCCAGGCTGGGGACAGTGGCTGGTGACCCTGCAGGGCGTTGGAAATGGAATTTCCACCCCAAACCATTCCAGAATTCTGTGATTCCATGACTTATTTAGGTGAGTTTAACAATTAACCGAGCAGTGTCTTTATATAATTTATATATACACATCATATAATTTAATGTTTATCAAAGTTGTAGGACTGAATGACAGGTAAGACAAGTTCTCTCAACAGCTGCCATTAAACTGCCAAATTTCTTCATACTCCTTTTAGTAATTTCTGTAATTTTTTCCCTCAGGATTTTCCCAGAGCTGGGCAGGAATGGAACAGTCATTCCACTTTTTGCGGGCAGCGCTGACAGGAGCAGAGGGCGCAGTCCTAAGCTGTGACAAGGGAAATAGAGGTTGGATGTCAGGAAAAAGTTTTTTGCTGAAAGAGTGATAAAGAGCTGGAATAGCCCAGGGAGGTGGTGGAGCCACCATCCCTGGAAGTGTTTAAAAACAGCAAGTGTGGCGCTGGGTGATGCTGCGACATCAAGGAGAGGTGAAACAGAGATGACAAAGCCAGAGTGAGAGGAGGAAGAGAAGTTTGCTTTATTTTACCTTCTATACCTTTCACAGAAAGGGACCACGCTGGAAGAGAGAGGTTCAACCTCCCCAATTCCTCTGGTCTCAGAAAACATCCACCCATTGTCCCTCCTAACTGGCAGGGATGTCAACAACAACATTGTTGGTAGAAAATTCGCGAGAAACTGCCTCCCAAAGAGGTGAACAGTCCGAAAGCTGGGAAGAACAGCACAAGGACAAGGTGACAGCTGGGTGCAGTGTCAGGGCAGGGTTGGACTCGATGATCTCAAAGGTTTCCTCCAACCTGGGGATCCTGAGATCAACCCCAGCTCTCTGCTCTCACCTTTTGGTGCGGGTGAGGCAGAAATCAGTGACAAAGTCAAAGCAGTCCTGCCCCCCTCCCCTGCCACCCCCCAGTGATATTTTGTGTATTAAAAGGCAGAGGGAAATCAAGTTGATAAGGCACAAACTGCAGCAGCTCGTGACTTTCAATCAGTGCCTGGGGCTCCCCAGGGCTCTGGAGGGCTCTCGTTGCTGAAAGGGCTGCTCAGAACAGCGGGAGCCAGGGCATCGTGAGAGGCTGATGAAGGAGGGAACAGAAAGCATTTTCCTCCCAAATCCTCCCGGGATTTAGGGTTGAAAGAGAGGGCAGGTTGGCAAACGCAGCGATGTCAGTGTTCTGCTGGGATAGAAAATGTGGTCACGATAATTTAGAGCAAAATACATCATAAAATCCTGTCGTAAAAATCATAGAATGGCCTGGGTTAGAAAATACCTGTTAAATCCCTCCTGTTGGACAAGGGGAGAAACACTGCTATAAACTGTTGGTGATGTTCAAGTTGTAATTTATAAACAGTCTCCTCAAACATTGTGGTATTTGCAATGTATTTATATCATATTATGTAAGATAAATGGCTGGCAAACATTCATAAAGTATTTATTGGACATGCCACTGTTTGTTCAATGATTTATAAATCAATGCTGGGAAATGGGAAGTGGTGGCAGAGTTTCAGATAAATTCGTTGCAAAATATTTGCTGTGCATCAATAATTCTGATATTAATTAGTTTAGGCCTTATCTGCAAGTGCCTTGGGAATGATTTACAGTTTACTTTCTTCCCAGGGTGTGGAATTCCTGCTCAGGCTGGGTGCTCACAGTCCAGAGCTGGATCTGTCCCTGCTTGGTGCATCTTCCTTGAAGCCTCACTGGAGCAGGATTGGGATTGGCAGGAGAACCAGGAATTAGCTGTTCCTCCCTCTGCTCTTCCTGCAAGATTAAATCACGGAATCCTGGAATTGTTTTTGTTGGAAGGACCTTAAATCCCACCCAGTGCCACCCCTGCCACTGCCCCAGGGGGCTCCAAGCCCTGTCTTGGGCACTGCCAGGGGTCCAGGGATCCACAGCTTCTCTGGAATTCCATCCCAGCCCCTGCCCACCCTCCCAGCCAGGAATTCCTTCCCCAAATCCCACCCAGCCCTGCCCTCTGCAGTTTGAAGCCGTTCCCAGTGTCCTGGCACTCCATTCCCTGTGAAATTTTCTCTCTCCACGTTTCTTGCAGCTCCTTCAGGTCTTTGAATGAGGTCACCCCAAAGCTTCTCTCCTCCAGGTGAGCAATCCCCACCCTCCCAGCCTTTCCTCCATCCCTCTGCCCATCCTGGGGCCCCTCTGGCTCCCTCCAGCCTGTCCCTGGTTCAGGAGAGCTGGGAGCAGCTCAGAGGGGCTCTCCCACAGGGGCTGAGCCTCTGCAAAGCTGGCAATGGTTTAAACCCATCCCATGCTCTCTGGGGCACCTTGGAAGCCTCAGAAAAAAACTCTGTAGAAATTGGATTATTGGAACATGTTTTTAAACATGTTTAAAGTCACCTCACCGAAGCGTTTTTACATTGATTAATAAAAACACCCCAAACTCTCTGCAGCTTTTTCAAGACCCAGATGAGAGGTTTGGGGCTTGGTTTAGTGATGAGCTCCCTTCACCTGGAGCTCATCACAAGCTCCTCTCTCTTCTTGGGGGGCTCTGGTCACCTCCTCCTCCCAAAATCAACTGAGATGAGGAGATGTGGCTCTGGAAAGAGCTGACATTGCCCCTGGTGAGATGCAAATGCCTCCTGGTTGATATTCCTCTATGCAAATAACTTTTGAAGTAGTGCTTGAATTTCATTCTGGTCCAGTGGATCAGCGTGAGGGCTTTTGGTGCTTAAGCTCATTAAAGTTCAAACTGGAGTTGGTTTTAGAACTGTGGAGATGAAAATAACTTCTGCTAATTGGGTATTGTAAAGCGTGCATCCCTCCCAGCTTATTGTCTCTATGCAAGTTTCTTAAGGTGTAAGAAGTTATTTCAAGTGGGTTTAGCTTTTATTTGATGGGTGATAGAAACATCCAGAGATGTGGTAATGCCCTGGTGGAGATGGATAAATGAATTTAAATCAGCAGTTGCTATCAAGAAGAGGATACCAGAGTCCAAAGCAACACAGCCAGGCACTCACTCCAGGATCTGTGCCTTGGGGTCAGGGAACTCTTGTTTTATTCCCATTTAATAAAGGTGTTAGTTAATAATTGTATCTAAATGAAATAGCTCTGGAAAAGGGAATTTTGTGTAGCCCAGCTTTGTTTGTGGGAATTTTCAGGTGGGATTTGCATAACACTCTTTTACTCTTTGGAATTTTCAGGTGGGATTTGTGTAGCTCTGGTTTGTTGGGAATTTTGGGGTGGGATTTGTGTAAAACCTTCAGGCTGGAACCCCCCCTCAGTGTTCCTGTGATTTTTGAGCTTTTTCAGTCTCCTGCTGCAAGAACCCCAGAGGGCAAACCCTCCATGAGAGCCCTGGGCTGCACCCCCAGGAAATGTCAGGTGTTTCAGGCAAGGAAAGGAGTTTAAAAGCTGGGAAAGGCTCAGGAAGCACTGCAGGGAGCATCCCTGACCTCAGCCCTGCACTGATCAGTGAGAAATACTGAAAACCAGGGGATTTGTCGTGCCCAGCCCCTGTGCTGTGCCACACTGGCCCTGCCCCTCCTGTCCAAGCCCTGATCTTTGAAAGCACAGCTTGTCTGGGCAGGGCCTGCCTGCTAAAGCAGATTTTTGGTGGAGCTCTGCACGCTCTGCCAGGCTTTGATAAATAATGTAAATGACAGACAGGTCGATGGAGATGGAGATGAGGTAAAAGAAGCTCGAGGAGGCTCAGAGTGAAGGGATGGAGATGATCAAGGGCTGCACAGCACCTGGTCCAGCCTCAGCTCTCCAGCCCCAGGGCCAGGGAATCAGGCAGAAAATCACTTTATAGCTCCAGAAGGGTGGGGAAACCCAGGCACAGACCTGACTGAGCAATGAGATGTGGAGTGGGAAATAAAGGGTGGAAATTTAGGGAGGAGAATGTGCTGGCAGCAAAGGAGAAAGCTCTTGTTGGCATCAGGTCCAGGGCCTGTGTCCCAGCTGTGTTTGGGGAGGAGGTTAAAAGAGGGCTCTGAGTTTGCACCCAGCAGGAGCCTTCTCATGGCATCATCAAGGCTGGAAAAGCCTCCACGTCCAGAACTGGAGCAAATCCCCCCCTGCCATAAATCCTGACACCAAGTGCCAGCTCTGCTCGGTTCCTGAACCCTCGGGGAGGGCTTTAAAAGCTGCCCCTGCACTTTTATGTTCATTTTCACGCACAGAGTGGGTTTGGGGCAGCAGCAGGTCTGGGGTGGGGCTGTGGGAATGCAAAGCTGAATTCTCAGCAGGTTTTTTTGACTTGCTAGGTGAGGAAAATCCTACTGCAGAGAGCAGCAGGTGTGGTGCCCCAGAGGGAGCAGGCTGGGTGTCACTGTGATCTACAGAGGGAGACACACAGCAGGGCTTGAGGGAGAGAAAAGAACTCCAGTTTACTGAAACCTCAGCTATTTATTAATCCCAGAACACCCTGACCTTGGGTAAGGAGGGATCCACCTCTCCAATCCCAGTGGTCAGGGGAGAAGCCTTTCACATCAAATCCTTAACAAAGGAATTTAAACTATTTTGTTTATCTTACAGCTGACTCTATCACACAGAAACAAATCAGAAGGTTTATTTTCAGAGGCAGCAGCTGGGATCAGGTGGATCCTGATCTATTATAATAGTTATTTATTAAATAACTTCCCTGTAAAGAACAGGGGAGTGGAATCCTTCCCTGCAAAAGCATTCCTGTGAAAATCTGGAAATGTTATAGAAGCCTTTTAGCACTGTTATTTATAAAAATAAATTTATTAAATAACTATTATAATAGTTATTTGTTAAATAACTTGCCTGCAAATAACAGGGAAATGTAATCCTTCCCTGCAAAAGCATCTCTATTCCTGTGAAAATCTGGAAATATTATAAATCCTTTTAGAGGCACAGTGTAGGCTGACAGCTTCGGGTCAGGAATGCTGGAGAATTGTTTAGAATGAATTTTTTTGGTGTATTCTCTGAAGTAATTGGGTTTTGGGCCAGAGCAGGAGTGAGGTTATTAAATTAAAAAGGCCTAACATGAAGATTTTTGAACCAGCAAAAAGTAAAGTTTTGAAAAAGACAAAACAAGGGAAAGAAACATGTTGGGGTTTGTGGGTTTTTTTTAGGAAGAGCTTGATGAATGTCAGCTTTTAAAACCCATAAAAAGCAGCAGTTAAGAAAAGTGTGGTTTGGGGTGGGGGTTTTGGGGGTTTTTTTTTTGTTTTCTTGGTTTTTTGGGGTTTTTTATTTTGCTTTGGTATAGATTTAGTGTCATCATTTTAGACCTCATATGTGGAACTGAGTTTTTTCAGTCAAGTTTCCAACCTTCTAAAAGCCATCAATATTTCAGAAGCACAAGAAAGTTGGTTTACAGACTGTTGGATTGTATTAAATAATATATCTATACTTGTGAAGAAAACAAAAAAATCAATGGCTACTGCAAGTTTAGCTCTGAAAGAATCCCAAAGAAATGTCAGCTGTTCTTTTCTGGGCTCTTTCTATTGTGCCCATCAAAGGTTTGAAATTATTTTCAATATTGGCTTTTACTTTGTGGTAAACTTTGAGCTGAACATTCTTGGGGCAGCCTAAACTCATTTATTTTACCCTCCAGGGTGAGTTTTAAGAGCTCTTGGGGTGTTTCTCTGGGAAGTGGCAGTGAAATGATGGGCAATGAAATGTCCTGCCCTGGGAAAGGTGGGAAAATCCCAACTTCTCCCTCTCTCTGCTCTACTGGAGCCAGGGCTGGTTCCAGGGATTTTTGTGCAAGTTGTGATGCTCAAACTTCCTGCCTCAAGTGGGCAAAAGGTTTAGAAATAAACCCAAACAAATTAAAACTCATTTTTGTCCAAACCACCAAGGGTTTGATGAGAGAACTGGGAAGATTTGGGGGGGGTGTGGCAATTATTTCCTTTTTTGATACATTACAATTACTGTTTCCTTTCCTGTTTTAGGTGCTTTTACACCTTAAAAAAATAGAGATTACAGCAGAAAGAATGGCCAACACTGAGCATATCACTGAATAATCTATTCAGTTCTGAAATACTGGCAAGCATCCTCTGCCCTTTGGGGCTCTGGGAGCTGTAACAATTCCCACTGATGATCCTTGTGGGTCCCTTCCAGCTCAGGATATTCGAGGACTTTATGATAATAGATGCACTTTTTTAAATAAAACCAGTTTGTAAACAAGCAAGGATTTCCCCTGTGTCTGTATCTGCGGCCAGCACTACTGTACATCCCAGTTTTATGTGGAATTTTATGTGGAGCCCAACCCCAGGCTGCAGTGCAGGGGCTGCCCTGGCAGAGAGCTCCCACTGGAACTACAAAAAGTCAAGCACAGCTTGTGGGAGCTAAGAACATCCCAAACCTGTCCCAGGAGAGAACAGATCCACTGGGACTCCTGAGAGCACCAGCTGCCAGAATTTATTACACCAACACCTCCTGGTGGCACATTAAATTAACCCCTTCTGCAATTTGGCTTGATTAACACAGGTTTCTGAACCAGCCCCGGCAGGGGGGTCCCAGGGGGTGACTGTGGTGCTGCTGCACTCCAGCACCCCCAGCTCTTTTCCAGCCCCAGCAGTTCTGTTCCCTTCAGCAGCTCCCCAGTTTCCTGCCCCAAATTCCCTGCCTGTGCTCCAGCAGGTTGGGAAAGGCCAGGGCTGGGAAGGAGCTTTTGGGGGCAGGCAGAAAGCAGCAGCTGCCAGCATTGGTGAAATCTCCATCTGCAGCCCTGACACCTTCATGTTTTGGGTTCTTTTTGGTTTGGGAACTGGAAGCAGAAGCGCTGAGGTTGTGGAGCTTTGCTGCCTTTTCCTGCCCCATCCCAGCATGGAGAGAGGAGCTGCCACAAACTGGGAGCATCCCAATGATTCCTGAGTGTCTGGGCTAATGAATGAGTTCGAGCTCTGTCAATATTTGCAGCCTGGGCTGTGGAATCAGCGTGGGTAATGCATGCAGGAGATGTAATTTTCAATTTACTCACCAATGTAAACATTCATTTAAAACCGAAGCTAAGCCTGGTTTACAGAACTTCACTTGCTGGGAAAGCAGGGAAATTTATAATTTACATTTTCCAAGGGAGGGCTGCTCACAGGTGCCCAAACAAGGGGTGTTTTGGGGTTTTGCTGTGCAAAATTCAGTTCTTTCCTAAACACCAAACCAGATTCTTGCATCCCATAGAAGATGACTTGGAAAAAAAAAAAAAAAGTCTATTTTTCCACGTATATTGTTTTTTCCCTGAGAACACAGGGAAGTCTTTCCTAAAACAAATCTTTTTGTCCCTCTCTCTTTCCCCATTATTGTTGAGCAGATCATAATCTCATCCATAATGGATGTGGGACTGAAAAATTCCAGGGACTTCACATTCACCGGCGTTGCCGAGGGAAGGAATTCTCTCCCGAAGATCCAGCTTTAATATAAAAGAGGAATAGCTGATATTACCATGTTCAGATCCAAAAACTGATCCTGGAGCCCTCCTGATGTTCAATATCAGCTGGATTCCATGGGCCTTGTGTCAGGATAATTTTTGCAGGTTGGATTTGTGGTTCTGTGATGAAGAGCTGGAATAATTACATCCCTAAAAAATCTCCTGCCCTGGAACTGCGTGTCAGGAAAATACCTCTTTAAATTTCTTTCCATTTCTTTTCAATTGTAATCAAATTGAAGGAATTTGATATTTTGGGGGATATGATTAAAATGTAACCGAACGTGGCAAAGGAGCTCAGTTTATCCCCGAGTTATTGATGCAGCAGAGCACAAGGGTTTGTGCACAGCTGCTTAAATCAACAATTTTGCTTCGTGTCTCAGTTCACATTCTCCCAGGGAAAGGAAACAATTGATCCCATCAAAACTTATTCTTGTTTGACGCCACTTTTTGAAGTGTTTCAGGTCGGGCGAGCAGGGGGAGGTGAATTATCTCCTGTCTGCACAGTGCAGGCACCACCCACCACTTCTGGATCCTTGCTGGGCTCCCCGTGGCTGTTGTTTCATGGAAATAGCTGCCAGGCTGGTGTTCTGCTGAATCTCAGCCCTGGTGGAATTTTACTCCAGGCCATTGCACCAAAATCTGCTGGAAGTTTCTCCCCCAGCTTCTCTGGAATTGATGGAGCTGGACACGAATGGGATGAAGGCTCTGGCACCTGTGGGGGAAATGTGGGGAGAAAAAAAAACAGAGACAGGGGAGGGAGGGAAATAACCTTAATTTGGAGAGTTTGGCATTAACTGGGAGGTGGAGGGCTTGATGAGGAGGAGAGCAGACCCCTGGTGACAGCAGGAGAGCTGGGGGACAAAGTCTGTGCAGGGACCAGCTGTGCAGCCAGGCACTCGAGGGGGCCAAGAGGCATCCCTGGAACATCTGTGCAGCACAGGGACCACGGTGGGAAGGAGCTGCCAGGGGAGCCAGGCTCGGGCTCCACTCGGAGCATTTCTGAGCACAGGGAAGGAGGGAGGCAGCAGGGACCGAGCTGAGCCCCAGGTGGGAGAGCTCCAGGAGAGTGACAGGGCTGCAGCAGGGACCCCTGACAGCCCATGTGGCACCCAGGCTGAGCCTCTGGCCACAGGCTTTGCAGCAGGTTTGGGAAAGGCTCTGGAAATGTGCTCTGCAGTGTGCCTGCTGCTCGTCCAGCCCGAGAATTCCATTTCCTCCCACAGCCCCTGCGAACAGCCAGGGCTGGCTCCCCTCTGCTCCTGCATCAAAGCTGCAAGAGGTCACTGGTTCCCACCCTCGCTGAGGCATTCCTTTCATCTCCAAACCCTTTCCCCCGGTCTGATTCCTGTAAATGTGGCTGACAGGTTCCCAGCTGGATTTTAGGAGCAGAGCAGGCGTTTGCCCCCTGTTGCTGTCCCAGCGATTTTTCTGAACTTTGGGGCCACAAGTGGCTGAGGCTTTGTAGTTTTAACGACACCTTTTGTGCAGAGGCACTGAACCTCCTCAGAGCTTTGAAGTCTCCCCAGAGCCACAGCCCAGCCCCACATTTCAGCACTGAGGTGACATCGGGAAGGGTTCAACCAAAAAGGGCTCCTTTAACCAAAAAGCTCCTCTAAAAAGGAGCCCTTCAGGTGTCGAGTGCACAGTTCTGGGTGCACTGTGAGTCTCAGCTGCTCAGACCCTTCCCAAGCAGGATAAATTAATCACCCCCCGTTTGTTAGGGCCGCTGCTGGTGCTGCCTGTGGGGCAGGGCTGCTGGAAAGGCTCCCCCATCCAATCCCCCCTTCTGGCACACAGCGATCCTGTCACAAGGCCATTGACACCTCCCAGAGTTTATTTATTTATTCTGGCACAGGCCAGCCGGGGTCTGTTGTCTTCTTCCCGAGGCAGGTTGGATATTTGCGTGGGTTTCATCCCTTAATGTTATCCCCTGTGTTTGACAGAGGCAGGATGGAAACCCCTTTTAGTCAGCCTCCAACTCTCACCTGTGCAGGTGCCACGGGTGGTGCTCACAGTGCCAGAGCAGGAGAAGGTTCCCTGGAAAAGCCCTGCAGGGTTTTGGGGTTTGGAGAGGAGCTGGGTGGAGGAGGGCAGCCGTGCTCCTCACATCTCTGCGGTGGCATTCGATTCCTCCCGGGTGTGCACAGTGATTCCTCCATCCCTCCCGCTGGATGAGTCAGGAATGCAGAGCCCGAGCTGCTGCAGTGTCCCCGCTCTGTCCTGCCCCCTCCTGCCTCCCCTCCCCACCCATTTGGAACTCACATTCCATACATTCACAGGATGAGAGGCAGGGCATGGGACCCTGACTGAAAAAAAAAAAAAAAAAAAAAAAAAAAAAAANGCTTAAAAGCACCCAATTCACGTCTCAGGAGCCCTTCTGGGTTTGCTTTGCTGCTCTGGGGTCCCAGAAACTGGGATCAGGTCTTTTACCAGGCTGGGCATTCTGCTCTTTTCTGGCTCCTGGAGAAGCTTTGGAGATTCCTCACCACCTCAGAGAGAAACCCTCGCTGCTTTCTCCTCTTCTAATTGTATGGCCAGGCGGGGAATAAGAAATCAGCTCCTTCAGATTTGCTAATTTTCCGGAGATATTAAGCCATTCCGGTTTAATTTTGGCTAAGAGCTGTTCCATTATGGATGCAGGGAGGAAGCCATCCCCGAGGGCCCTCGGGACATGCCAAAGTGCTTTAGGATCAGTTTGGGCAGTCAGAGACGTGTGAGTAATAAAACGTCTGCTCCGGGAAGGGCCCTTGCCCACCCTTGGCAGGGGAACCTGGCAAGCAGCTCCTCCACAGCTCTGCTGCTCCTTCCCATCCCTCTGCTCCTCCAGGAGCTCCCTCCATCTTTTCCTTCCCATCTCTCCTCTGATTTTTTTTCCTTTCTTTCCCAGCAAACCTCCGAAGTTAAGGCACCACAAGATGCAACATGACATAATCAATAGAGAAACTTTCCAAGCTTGCCAAGGCTGGGGATTTTTTTTTTCTTTCTTATTTTTTTTTTTTCCGAAGTGTCTTGCTATCTGTCAGCATGTGCTAATTGAGCCTACACGCCCATATGGCACCTGCTCCCTGGAGGGAAGCGTTTCTATAGCCCTGGAGAGCACAAAGAGTGCTTGGGAGGGAAGCATTTGCCTGGGAATGTTGTATTCCTGGAAAACAGACTGGAGATGGTGCCCACAGGGCTCAAGGAGCCTTTGGTGTCATTGCTGCGCTGCTTAGGACGCTGACACTGGGTCAGCTGGGCTGGGCTGGGCTTAAATTTAGAACTGTGGAAGGTTTTGGTTGTGAGGAGGGTGAGGAAAACGATGTAGGGGGGATTTCTAGTGAGCCCGAATGGGGCTCTGTTAAACCTGAGCTGTCTGTGGTGCCCAGACGTCGCTCCCATCCCCTCCCACCCCTCAGAAATGGCACCGATTAAAGCGGCTGTGTGACCGTGCCTGTGTTTGGTGCCGTGCCTGGAAAGAGGAGGGACTGTCCACCAAAAAGCTCCGGGGTTTTGTTGGTTAAGCACGATGGAATCGCTGGGTTTGCTGAGACCCCACGGCTGTCTGAGCTTTGATGTGGACCAGGGTCTAAAAGCATCTTCAGCCAGCAGGTGAAATGAAATCCCACACAGCAGAGCCTGAGAGCAGCTAAAGCCCCACAGGCTAAGGCTTGATAAAGTGATTTTATGATCACTCAAAATCCATTTAGTTTGCCCATGTCCCTTTCTGGTTTTGCCTGTAAGGGCGAGCTCTGCACTTGTAGCTCTTGTTCAAAATGAATTTACGGTGCTTTTCACAACTGCTATTGAGTGCTTGGTCGGGATTTTTAGGCGAGGTTTCCTACAGAAACTGGGGTTTGCTGGAATCCAGTACTTTCTGGAGTATTTGTACCACTCGCTGCAAAAACAGAGACCAAAAAAGCAGCTGATAAGAAGTCCCAGCACATTTGTGTGTGAAAGAGATGCTGATAACATTCACCCACCCCTTCGCAGTAGATTGTCACAAGAATTGTCATCTGAGAGTCTGTTGATCCTCGTGTTGCAGTTCTGAGGGGCTCTGTCACTCCTGTGACACCAGCGTGATCGCCCTGGGTCACCCGGAGGGGAGGCTGCCAACACCCAGGGGCACATTTGGGGACCAAACATTGATTTTCCTGCAGGGCCTCTTCCTGCCAAAGGCATTGGAGCTGCGCCCTGGAGGGGCTGCAGGGCAGGAATATTTGGGACAGCGATGCCCGAGGATTCCAGCTTTTGTATTTTCCGTGTGTCTGTGAGCCTGCAGCTCTTCAGTGTGTCACTCCAGACCCCACACGCACTGCCAGGGTCAGACACAACAATTCCTGGCCAGCCCTGGCACTCCAGGGCCCCTCAGTGCCCCAGGGCTGAGGGGTGGGCACAGCAGTGAGCTGGGCAGCGCCCTGGGGGTGACTGACTGCATCACCTGGGGGTGGGACTGGGACATCGACCCCGGTGTGTGATAAAAGTGTGAAAATCTGTGACCCACTGTCCACTCTGGGTGAGTTTTGTCTGCCCTAAATGTTCCTGAAGGTCCTTCAGTAAATATCACTGCTTTTTGTTCTGTTTTCAGGTAGTCCCAAAAGGCATCTCCAGGAGGTGGGAGGTCCTGGCTTCAGCCTGGCTCCAGCTCCAGCTCCAGGGACCTTGTGCTGCCCCATTCTCTCAGGGACACCCAGCTGCTGTCAGGTTTTCCCTTCATTTGGGAGAGCTGCAGCTCTGAGGGACCCAGCTCTGTGGATCATGTGTTCAATTAAAAATAATTTAAAAAAAGTTTATGTATCAAAAAGCAAATCTCTTCCTGAAGCCGATGGGTTCTTCAATGATTATTATTCCCACAAGCTCTGGGAGCAATCCTTGCTTCCTTCTGCAAAGGTGAGGATTCTCTTCAGTCTGATATAAACCCAAGCTTTGCTCTGCCCCCTCACCTGGCTGAAGAGCAGGGAGTTCCCCAAACCCCTGACTTCTTCCCCAGCTTGTTTCCTTCTGAAACTCGGGCTGTTCTATGCCCTGGATGCCCCTGGGCTGCTTTATTCCCTATAAATTCCCCCAAAATCAGCCTGATTTGTTGGGATGCTCCCTGTGCTCTGGGTGGGTTCCAGTCCCACAAGGAGCTTTAGTTGAAGTTGCAGATGAGCTCCTTCTGTGGGGACAGACGTGGGGCAGCAGCAGAACTCACCACCTTCCCTTGGAGAGGGAATTTCCCCTTGGAAAATGGAGCTGTGGGACGTTTCCAGGTGGAAACCCCCAGGACAAAGCTGCCCCCACTCCACATTGCTCACCCTAAAACTGAGCTCAGTTCCACGTTCCATCTGTGAAGTTTGCTGGCTTTAAGCATTCCAGCTTTTCCCCATTTCATGGAGCATTTTTGCACCTTTCAGCTGCTGCAGGGACCATTTTAACCAGGATAAATCCCCAGGGAGGCTTCGATCCAAGGAGAGATGAGGATTACAGGCCTGAGAGCTGGGCTGAGCATGGAACTCCTTAAATTCCCTTTGTGTGTGTGTGCCCTGGGAGGGCTGCCCACCCTGGAATTCCCTTTGGAGCTGCCATGGGCTCGGGCTGGGAATCCAGTGCCAAACAGAGGGGCTGAGCACTGCTGAGCCTCCAGGAGCATTTCCTAGCCCTGACAGGGCACACCCCACTGTGGAAGGGCCACAATCAACGGGATTTGAGACAGCTGGAGTGCAGAGGCAGCAGGAAAGCCAATAAATAAATAACCCCCAGCCCAGGGAGTTGCTGGCTGGAGTTTGTTTGGGAAGGGAAGCGCTGGTGACCAGATGTGTGTGGGAGCAGGGAGGAGGTGCCGTGGGTTTGCAGAGCTGGTGGCAAACACGGAGTGGGCACAAATTGGATTAGAGCAGCTCTGCTGGCTGGCTGCAGCAGGCGGCGGCTCCAGGGCTGCTCGGGGAGCATCCCGGGGCTGGGATGCAGGCACTGGCTCTGCAGGGAGCTCAGCGCTGCCTGCGCTTCGGCTGGCTGCTTACACAACAGGCTGGCTTTGCGGCAGAGATGTTTCCCTGCCTGTTTTTCCGCGTGGGTGGAAGTTGGTAGACAGGAATCCTCAGGTGGGGAAGGGGAAGGAGTGCCTGGGTCACGGGGAATGTGCTAAACTCGGCGCCAGCACGCACCCGGGCACAGCCTGGCTATAAATTGCCACCTTGCAAAGCAATTTTGGCTTTTGCTGTGTTCTCACTTGTGATGAATTTGCTGGGAGCTGGAGGTGTTTGGCCTCGGATGCCTCGAGCTGTTCCCTGGGTGTTTCCCAGGGCGTGGGGAGGGGATGTGTCTGTCTGCTGTGCACACACTGCTCACCTCAGAGAGCCAGGAGGGCTCTCCTCAGGAAAACCTGCTGTGCAGAGGCTTTAGCAGAGCTTGAGCTACTCCAACCATCCCTGCTTTAGGAATCTGCAATTTGTAGGTAAAAGAGGGGGAATCTGGTAAACCAGAGGCTTTAAATCACATCAGCACATAAATGCCAGCATTAATAACATTCTGAATGATATTTTTTATTTTCCTAAAGGTCACTGGCTTTGAACAAACCTTGAGGAGTCAGACAATCTTTGTTTGGTGATGTGCTGATAGCTGGAATCCCCAGCTGGAGCAACAGGAACCAGGGACACTGGAGCCTGGGAGGAATTTTAATCGACAAAATACCAGAGTTTTGTTGGCAACAGCATGAGACAAAGGAGTGAAGGGTTTGTTTTATTCACCCAAAATGCAAAAGAGGTGATTCTTAATCTTAAATAAATCTATTCATGCGCAGGCAGGGAAATGGGTGCCTGTTAAGAGCATCTAAATTTTTATAAATTTATATGAATTTATCAAACAGGGACTGATTCTGCTGCATTTAGAGTTGTACCAATTGTGAGTGGTTTTGCTGTCTTCGTGTGCAAGGGATTAAATGAAACAATAGGTAAAATGCTTGGGGTTTGTTGGCCTCATGTCTGCTCCTGGAAATAGTGGCAAGCTGGAAATGGAGCTGGGGTCCTGGTCTGTGCTGGGATGAGCTTTGTGTTTGGAGCTGTGTTGGGATGAATTTTGTGTTTGGAGCTGTACAGGGATGGGTTTTGTGTTTGGAGAAGTCTGAGCTGTGCTGGGATGAGCTTTGTGTCTGGAGACTCCGTGGTTACTGCCTGCAAACAGCTTCGATTTGCAGATGGATTTCTGCTCCATTTCTTCCCTTAGAGCCCCGGTGCTGTGCAGAGCCCCCGTTCCTCAGACACATTCCAGCTGGGACATTTCCAGCAGCTCTGGCCCCCTGACCCCTCCCGTGCCCTGTCCTCCCCATGGCCATGCAGACCCCGGGGCTGGAGGAGATGCTGATCAAATTCTACTCTCCAGATGGTCACTGAGTCTTATTTCCCCACAGGATTTAAACATGCAGGCCACGGACAGGTCCTGGTCCTCCTCTCTGTGTGATCCAGTTTGATGTGCCTGCACTTTATAAATGCACAGGGTAAATATTGTGGATGCAGAGTAACACTTTTCAGAACCATCTCTGAGTTTATTAAACACTCACGTTTTGTCAAACCCAAGGGGAATTCAGGCAGTTTTGATTATTTGAGCCTTGAACTCTCCTGTGCTACATTCTCTTGTGTAAATATGGGCAAACATCACATCCGTGGCTGTAGTTAGAGACAAATAAATTGAGTTCTGTGACTCTTTGCCCTCCTGTAAGTTGAGTTCTGGCAGCCCCATGTCACCTCCTCAGCTGCCTCTGTGGTTCCCCTGCATTTTACAGCAATTTTGGGGTTGGCCACAGCCAGTCCTGCAGTTGGAAATGCTGCACCTGGCTGATTCCTGTCAGCAGCCAGGTTAATCCTCAATCCCTGCTCCTCCTGCAATCCTTACAGCTTCACTGCACCTAACAGGGTGGAGATAATGAAGGATCTGTTAATATGGACAGTCACATCCCCTCTCTCGCTCCTCCACCCTTCCCCAAACCCTCAGGCTCCTCCAGCCTTGTGGCTGATGAGGACAGGACGCTGGAATGGAGCCCTTGGCACAGCAGAAGTTAAAGCCAAGCTGTGGCTGCTGCTGCTGCAGATGGTTTCACTCTTGGACAGAGCTGGGAGAGAGCAGGATTCCATCCCCTCCTGTGCTCAGTGTGGAGAGAGCTTCTGTCAGAGCCTGGGCAGCAGAGGCAGCAGCAGATGGGGGGAGTGGGGCTCCTGTTCATGAAGGAACCCTTCTCCTGCCTCCTCGTTTCCAGCAGGCTGACCACGGGCAGGCAAACAAACACCTCGCTCTGCCCAAGACACAAGTTGAGCCTCTATGCAGGATCCTCTAGGAGCAATCTGTATTTAGGCAGTGGTACAGAATTTTTATCTCCCCTGGTGCCTCTTTCTTCCCCTCCTGTTCTGGTATCTCACATTTTCCAGTCTCTGTCGCGCATCTGATCTGTGCTGCAGACAGGAGCAGATTTCCACGCCAGGAATCAGTGCCTGGGCTTGTAATCCCTGCGTGTCAGCCCGGGCTCCTTGTCACCTCCAGAGCAGCAGCTCTTGATCCTCCTCAGCCAGAGCCTCCCTGAAGTTCCCAGGACCCGAGTGTCTGCCAGCATTAACATTCCAGAGCTGCTGCCACACGGAGAGGGAAAAGCGCCCTCTCTCCTCCCCCAGAGCCCTGAAGAGAAGGGATTGTTCCCGGGGCAGTAACACCAGTCCCAACATGGCAAAGCTGTGCCTGGCTGCAGGAAATTAATTCCTCTTGAAGTGTGAGTCCTTCAGCAGAGCTCCTCTCTGCCTGCTCAGAATTCTCGGGCTCTACAAGTGCGATGCTCCCGTGTCCTGATTTCCAGAGCTGCTGCCCATTCCTGCTGCAGCTGGAGCTGCACAGAGCGTTGGGGGGAGCTGGGGCCGTGTCCAGGCTCTGTAAATCCTGCCTGACCTTTTCCCAGCGACAAAGCCTGGGGCTCTGGCAGAGCCTGAAAGGAGCACCAGGCAGAGAGCAGGGACCAGAGGGAAACCAGCCCTGCAACTTGGCTTTTAGTGGCTTTTAGGTGCCTGGATGAATCATTTGCAGGTGTAAGGACAGGGAGAGTGAGTGAACAAGTTTGTTTTGGAGGTGGGGATAATGTTCAGTCAGATTGAAGTCCACAGAAGGAGTTGATGAGTCACTGTGGGCACTTGGGATGCTTTTTGCTGCATCCCAATCCAGCATCCTTGGCTTCCTTCCCCAGATCTCCTTATTTCTGTTTCATTGGAGGTCATGTTTATGGGTTGTGCTGGCTTTTAGAACCCACTCTCACTGTTAATACGGCAAAGTTTTGCCTTTTCTTCAGGTCATGGAGTCCTAATTCAGTTGCAGTGGGTCATCTCCTGCCATGGGTCACCTCGGCCTGGCTCAGCTGGGTGAGACACAGCTGCTCAGCACTGATTTTATATTTAAAGTTTGTGCAGCCAGCTGTGATTCGTGCTGGTGGCTTCCTCGAAGCCCAGGCCTGACCTTTGGAATTTTTTCTGAGGTTGTCATGTCCCAGCCACCACCCGAGGAGGAGCAGCCTTTGAGCTCAGCCAAGGACGGTGCCAGCAGAAAGGGAGATTTTATGGGAACACTCCTCCTGACCTCTGCTGACTGCAGTTGTGTTTTGTGCCACTGAAATGCTTTTCCAGCTCGAGAGCCAGCAGCCCTCCCCAGTGATGTCTCCGGGGTGTGAACACACCCAGACTCTGCAAGGAGTGGGGCTGATGGTCCCTGGG